>BQNB010157728.1:0-11026 GCA_026074375.1 Tanacetum coccineum | reverse complement strand
TGTAGGTAGCAAAAGTGCTTCAGTACCATTGGTAACTCTGCTCAACAACTCTCTAAACTCTTTCAAACCTCTAGAAATACATGACCTCAAGAAATACATCACTTATGGATAACGAGTTTCTCTTTTACAGACTACTACAACAGATATACTGGATTCTTTACAATGCATATGGTGCTTTCATTATCAATGTAGATCTTTGTGTTCATGAAGTTGAACCCATAGTGTAACATTTGATTTTGAATCCACAAAACTTGCCCACAACAGCTGGCAGCAGCAACATATTCTGCCTCCGTAGTAGAAGTAGCCACAATGGTTTGCTTTTTGCATTGCCAAGAAATGAGTCTTCTGCCAAGAAATTAACAACCTCCTGTTGTGGATTTCCTGTCAAGATTTGCTCCAGTATAGTCACTATCTGAGTAGGATTCTAGGTTAAATGAAGACACTCTAGGATACCAAAGACCCAGTTTGGGTTTGCCCTTTAGATACTAAAAATTTCTCTTGACAACACTTAGATGGGAGGACTTTGGAGTGATCTGAAACCTAGAACAAGCACAGACTACAAACATAATATCAGGCCTAGAAGCAGTCAAGTACATTAAAGAGCCAATCATGGACCTATAGAGATGGGCATCCACATCACTGGCTTCCTCATCCTTGACTAAAGGCTTCTGAGTCTCAATAGGTGTACTATTACATAGGTACTTCATCAAATCTAGATTTTTGCATCTATGTTGGTACAACCAAGTTGCTAATCAATCAACTTGGATTTTTGCAAGTAATGAGTACTATTACATAGGTACATAGTTCAAGATATACTTTTACATCTTCTTGGATTCATCATTTCCACCAAATCTAGATTTGATGGCATCCCACATCTCTTTTGCATCAGTCATCTTATGGAACTTAGCAAGATGATCTTCTGGTAGGGCCATAAGCAAGGTGGTCCTTGCTTTTCTCTCTCTTTCTCTGGCTACAATCTCTTCTGCAGTTCTAGGAGGCAAAACCTTAATTTGTCCTGATGTATCTGTAGTGATTGATACAGGACCATTCCCATTTTGTATAACCTCCCAGATTGGATAGTCTGTATGGGCCAAATAGTGTTCCATTTTCATAGCCCATATATCATATTCTCCCTTTTTGAGAATAGGCAGCTTGATGGTTGATACTGTATGAGGAGTTTGTTGGGTTGGTGTTTGTGATGATGATGGTGGAGGTGGTGGTGGTGGTGGAATTTCATCTTGTGATGCAGACATGTTTAGTTTTGAAGGATGAAGGTTTATAACTGGATTTGATTGTTCTTCTTATTCAGAGTTTCTCACAGGCTCTGATACCACTTGTGAGTCCCTTGTAGAATAGATCTCTGCAGCCTATTAAGGATGATAGCCAAGATGTATAAATACAGTTGACTATGTAGAAACACTGATTATGAATACTATGTGTTAATGCGGAATCTTAACACAAGTACTAAGAAAAACAATGAAGAACTAAATAATAATTTCTATTAATCTGCTTTTGAGTGATTACAGATTACTAACTATTGAGATATGATTTTGTATGAGATATCTTGAGCTTATATCTCTAACTATGCCAGGAGGGATCCTTTTATAGACTAAGGATAAACCCTAACAGGCTTACAAAACGCGTACATATCTTTTCCTAAAATATCTCATACATATCTCTTAAACGGTACTAACTATTTTCTACTATCGGTACTAACTAACTGATCAGTACTTAACACTTTGTACTGTCAGTACTAACTATAACTATCAGTACTAACTATTTGTACTGTCGGTACTAAGTTAGGAAAACGTAATTCCTAACAACTACCCTCATCACGTTCAAGTGAGTGAACACTTTAGAGAGGTGATTCATGGGGCATGGAAGCAGCTTCCTTAGTAACAGGTGTGGTGTGGATGTTTGATGGTTGTGAGGTGGATGGGGCAGTGAATGGTGTATGTTGAGGTGATAATGAGGGTGAAGATGTGATTTTTGAAGGTGATGTTTTAGATGCAGTGATCATGGAAGCAAATAAAGGAGTGTCTTCCCCAGAATAACCCTTTGTAACCCTCTTCATATTACTAAAGACTTTCTGTGTAAGGACAGGAGTAGAATAGGTTCTTGTGTGGGGTTGAAGAAGTCTCTGTTGCTTGTTTAAACAGATTTAGATAAATCTAGGATACATTAAAAACTTATGAGGGTTATCCAAATTCTTTACCATGGCATCAAAGATGAATTTTGAGAAGTTAAAAGTTCTGGTTGTTGCTAGGCAGATAATAGCAGTATCTATATTGCTACTAAACTGCCCCCAAGCAGTATTTTTAGGACTCAGGTAGTGGAGGATTGTATGAATGAAAAACCTCTACTGAGGTGAAAAATTACCCTTTTGAAATGTAAGTTTATCAGAATCAGTTGCATACAACATTAGAGCAAGTTGCTCAAAGATCTCTGAATTGGGTAGAGTAGTAACTCCACCATTGTCCTCCAACTTTAGATGTATTCTTAGAGAGGCTTTAGTAATGGTCTTTTCTTGTCCATCAATTGTAGCAATTAGTTCGACCTCTCCAGTAGCACTTGTTCTGTGGTTTTTATGAGCTTATTGGTTCGGCTTATTTATAAGCTAAGAAACATTCGGCTTAAATTTTGTTATTAACTTATTTGGTTAAAACGTTTTAAAAACATTTTCCATAACATAACTGTACATTATAAAAGTTTCTTTACTTACGTTATTTTGGGCTTCAACAGTAAAGTGGTTCTTTTGTGGCTCCAAAGACACAAAAACTATTCGTGGATCATTTAGTTCTTTTTTATTCTGGGCTTATATTTTACTCTCTCTTTAGATAACAAAACTTTTGTCTTATTCATCGCCAAAAAGTGCAGTTTATAGTGTCACTTGTTTTGTGGTTTTGTTTTTATTCATATAGATTATTTAGCGCTTATTTTTCCAGCATATTACGAAACTCTGTTTTGAGCTTATTGTGGTTCTCTTTGAGACTTATTGTGGTGGAAAAGAGCTTAGTTGTTGTGCTTATTTTTGAGTTATCTTATTTGTGATTTACAAGTATTTGTGGCACGAAACAAGTACAAACTTGGCTGAAACAAGAGTCGAAGAAAGGTGCGTTCAAGGTGTTTGATATTTTGGCAACCGAACTCGCCAAGAAGGAACCGAACTACTTGCAACCGATCTATCAAGAACTCCTTGGAACCGAACTATTTCCTCAATTAGAACCGATCAACCAAAACCTTTGTAAACCGAACTACTCAACCATTTGTGAACTAGCGACAACCGAACAACTCAAAAGCTAGTGACAACCGAACAACTCAAAAGCTAGTGACAACCGAACAACTCAAAAGCTAGTGACAACCGAACAACTCAAAAACAGAGTGACAAAACCGGAACAACCTATCTAGCTAGTGACAACCAATCTTCTAAGAAATCTGTGAGAACCGATCTACTAAGAAGCATTAGGAACCGATTTACCAATTCATCTAGATCAAATTCTACACATTTTAAGTCATTTTCAGTTTTTCGGTGTCGTGTGACGATTAACTACAGGACTTATAATCTATATCATTGCGATCGTGAACTCGTTTCGATCATCGTGGTATATACACATTGAACCGACGATAACCGTAGCATTCCGCGAGAAAGAAACAACAATCGTTCTATTTTTCAAACTTTTTTAAACGAACAAGAAAGAAAAATGGAGGGAAATGTGTTTATTAACGAGAAATAATGTTGCCCGCGCGTTGCGACGGAGCTATTTTTATTTGCTTTTCGAAGATAATTGATAGTTGAATCATTAAGCATTGGTAAATGAGGGCGTACCCAATTCGTGCTTTAGTTGATCTTTTTAAATAAGCTTTAAGGCATCTTTTTAAAATTAGAGTTAAGTACATTTTTTGTCCTTGTGGTTTGGTGCGTTTTCACTTTTGGTTCAAAATTCAAAAAAGGTTTGGTTTTGGTCCAAAAACATAGTTTCGTTCCACTTTTAGTCCAATTCCGTAAATTTGGACTAAAAGTGGAACGAAACTATGTCTTTTGGACCAAAAGTGTAACGAAACTATGTCTTTTGGACTAAAAGTGGAACGAAACTATGTCTTTTGGACCAAAACCAAACATTTTTTGAATTTTGGACCAAAAGTGAAAAACGCACCAAACCACAAGGACCAAAAATGTACTTAACTCTTAAAATTATCATGTAAGTTAAAGGTGTGTTTTAAAAGTTTTTTTTTCTTTCTAAAAAATATACTGAAATTCAATATTTTTTTATAAAATCGTCCGAACGTCTGAAGCATATCAATATTGGGCTCGTTTTGTTCGTAATCTAGAAGCTTTTATGTCAGTATATTTTTTATTAGAAAATTCGCTACGTATTTGTTAGATATTTAATAAATAAAGTTTATTATATAAAAATGTCATAAATAGTAAACTTCGATATTTTTTATATGATGGTACGCACGTCTGAAGCATATTAATATTTGGCTCGTTTTGTTCGTAATCCGAAGGCCTTTATGTCACTATAATTTTTCATCTAAAATATCGTCATGTATTTGTTAGATATTTGATAAATAAAGTTTATTATATATAAAAGTTGTAAATAATAAATGGGGGCTTTTTTTAAATATTTTTTTTAACAAAAGTTGTTTTTGTTTTTGGGCTAATTGTTAACTCGTATTTTGATAGTACATTGTTAGCCTACAGAAAAAAACACTCAGCCCACACCATTTTTGTCCTTATCCCTGATGGGTTTTAGTATATAAATAAATTAACAAGAATTCCAACTTGTCACATGCAGCCCCTGACTTTCAAGACCATTTCAAAGTTTATCCATTGTTGCTTCATTAACCTTCTAGTTGATTCTAGTTTGCACTGTTGGTCCTTATTTTCATAATTTAACCTTTAACCTTTCCAAAGTGAATCGTTTGTGCACCGTTAGTCCTTATTTGAGTTTTAATCAACTGATTCTCATTTTAAGTTGAAAGTTTGTGCACTGTTCATCGTTTTCGCTCATTATTTGTCAACAAACGCTCAAGTTCTTAAACAACAACAACAACGATTTCACAACGATTAATCATTGATTCACGGTTTCTTCTTGATTTTGTAAAATCCAGCGAAAGATTTAATTCTTTTCTCGGTTTAAATCATAGATTTGTAAATTCCCGTGAACGTTAATTGATTTCAAACCACAACAACAATCACTTAATCTACAAAAGGTCCACAAATTTGATTTCACAAATCAATTACTTCAAAATGTTTAACATGAATGAGAGAGTTTACAATCCGCAATCACAGATTCAAAGTGTTCCTCATCATGTTTCAATGTTTCATCCACAAGCTTCTCAAGTGATTTATCCTCAACCATCAATGATTCATCCACAATCATATCAAGTGATTCATCCTCAAATCTATTCAAGGGATCATCCCACATATCTAAAGTGATTCATCAACAAGCATTCAAGCACCAGTTGTTTCTTTTACTATCATTAGAGTATCCTATACCAAGTTGATTCAAGCGTATGGGCACCATACTCTCTTCCAACTGATGATCCACTTGAATGCTTAAACAAAGCTTTGACATTCGTGAGTACTATACTTGCTTTAAGTTACCCATCATCCAATAATCAACTAGAGATTTCGTCAAATCCAATGCACCAAGTTGCTATGCCAGAACGACAGACTCTGAGTTATATGGGTAATTGTTCAATGGGTAATGATCATATAGCAAGGCCGTATACTCAATCAAAGAAGATACAATGTCTCAAGCAACAGATGTTGTTAGCAAAACTTCAGGAAGCAAGGTTCAGTTGAGCAAAGACCAACTTGCAATTTTGGCAGATACAGGAGAAAGAATTGATTTTGGCCCAAGTGCTTTCACATTGACAACTAATGCACTCTTCCAAGCAGATGGAGTTGAGGTATATGATTTAAATTGTGATGACGTACCTAATGCACAACCAAGTTTCATGGCCAATATCTCAAGTTATGGTTCAGATGCTCTCGCTGAGGTACACAATCCAGATAATGTGGATAACAATATGATTAATCAAGGTGTGCAAGTGATGCCGTCTTCTGAACAGTCGAGTGTTGTGAATAATTCAGAGACTGAAATAACCAGTGATAGCAATATCATTCCTTATTCTCAGTATGTGAAAGACTCACAACAGGCAGCTGTTCAGAATTCTAACTCATCTGCACAACAAGATGCACTGATATAATCTAGTGATTGAACAACTGAAAAAGCCAAGTAATTAATTGAACCAAGATTAATCTGGACAATAAAAGTGTCAAGGATTCTTTAACTAGCTGAGCTTGAAAGATATAAAGAACAAGTTAAAGTTTTGAAAGAAGGCCAATATGTTGATTAAAAAGTAAAGATAACGTTTCAGATTCATGTGAACAGTTTGTCGAGATTGATCGTCTTAAACAAACTCTTTCTGAACATGTTAAAGAAAAGGAATCTTTAATGCAAACAGTTACTCTTCTCAAAAATGATTTTAAGAAAGAAGAATCTAGAAACATTGATAGAGAAATTGGTTTAGAAAAGAAGATCAAATAGCTGGATAATATTGTTTATAAAATAGATCAATCAGCACAAATTGTTCATATGTTGACGAAACCACAATTTTTCTATGATCATAGCACTAAATATAACACCCTGTGTTTTCAAGTCATTGACGACGTCAACAAATCCGCAGTGTACCTTTTGTATTGTACGCATTTACTTGAAATTGTAAACGTTAGGTTAAATCGCGTACGCCAAAAATTAACGTTCATTGTAAACGGGCATCAAACAATTAAATGTGTACATCAAGCAAGGGTTATATAATTATTTTGAGGATAATTATTAACTTTGTTCATTTTATTTTTATCGGATACGTAAAGTGTATACGTTTCGCGATAAATTGCGTTTAGGCACTCCCGGAACCACAAAAACTTTTCTACGCTTCAACAAATACCCACGTTTATACCCAATACCCAAAATTTAGTCAATATTATCATACATAAGTCTCTATAACCGGATATAGAGAGTATGGACCAAGAAAATGCAAGTTGAGAACACATTTCCATGTTTTCATGGGATGTTCTCAACTATTTGGGGACATTCACCATTTCTACCATACTTTGACCAAAGACTAGGACCTTGGCCATCCCTAGGACTTACTTTATGTTCCCTTGACTAACTATACATGTTACTACTTATACATGGCATAAGAGAGCTAGCACTTTCATGCATAAACACTTAGAGAAAATTCACAAACTCTCCCTTTTGGCCCTATAGAGCTCACGGCTCAAACACCCCTCAATAGCAAAGCCATACAAAATTTTCTACAACCCTTACCCTTCTATATACATCTATTCTAAGATATACTAAGGCATTTGCAAGCATTGAATCACCATTTCCAAGTATTTCTCAAGTAAAAGGAAGTTAGGGTTCTATTAAGGAAAGCTAGGGTTTTCTTTGTGTAAGCTTGGTTTTTGTGGCTAAACAAGGGTTTAGCACTTGTTCATCATCATCATCTCACATCTTAAGGTCCATTTGAACTCTTTATGTTTTTATAATTTTCATGTTTATGCACATGATTAATCTATTTAGCTTAAATCACCATTTAGGATTATGAACATGTAAAGAGAAGTTTTTATTTGTTGTCATCATAATGTACACTTTATTATATCTTATGATGTTAATGACATCATGTTAAAATAGTCACACAAGTGATTTACACTCTTGGTTAAACATAAAAATGATTATGGGATAATTAGGGTTTTTATGGTTTCATAATATATTTTAAGTTAAAGAAATACTTATGACAAGTTAAGGTTAATTATGGACATATGTTAATGTTGTATGGTTGTTAATATAAGAGTATAAAAGATGAGACCACTTGTATACACATGGTTTTGTGTAAAATAACTACATATAGAAACTAGAGATTTATGGATTATTTATAAAAGTTATGGTATATTATGTAAAATAAAAGATTTGTAATGTTGGGACAAAAGAACCTTGATGGACCATGGACATAATAAACATATGATATATGACATATATATGATATATAAGGCACATTAATGAGGACTTTTTCGTAAAATTTCAAATTGATAAATAAAGAAACAAAGGGTGAAAATGACTTTTATACTAGCTCAAACATTTGATCCCAAATTCGTGTAAAAAGACACTCATTTTATGTTTATAAGATAATATTTCACGACGATTCCGAAAAGGTAAGCCAAACTTGTTCAAACGGATTAATGAAAACGGGAAAAAAGTTACGTTAAAAACGAGGTTATACGTTAATAAACGGAGGCCGTTAAATAGATTTTTATACAAAACAATTTTATAAAAACTTAAACAGCAAGTGTTGATATTTTTAATAAATAATACCACATTTTTAGGGTTTCCAAAATGTCAAGAATCAAATTTTTCATTAATATCGAAACGAGTTATGAATTTCGCTGAGTTTTACGACCAAAATAATACTTTTATAAAACTATTTTTATAAAAGTTTACTATTCATGACAGGAAGTTATATTTTTTAAACCTCATAAATATATATAACTTTCAATACGGGAGAACGTCCTCGAAAAGAATCATTAAAAAAACGGAGCTGATACGAATAAAAATACGTAATTTTACGGGTTTTACGGACGACAATACGAATTTTATAAAATCTTGTCTGTCATGAACTGCTAAAAGTTCTGTTCTCAGGGGATAAAATTTATAAAAATGTCAAATATCATAAACCGTCTTTATACAAAAAGAAGGACATATGAAAAACGCGAGAATGGGCTTAAAATGCGAAAGTTACGCCAGTTTTATAAAACGGTATAATTATAAACGTTTTAACTTAATGAAACACCATATTTTCCAAAAACCACTAAGTTGGTGATTGAGCTATATAGAATTTATATGGTTATCCAAAGTATCTAATTTACAGGGAGTTTCATATGAGGCCTCTTCGGATGGGTTTCGACGAGTTGTTGGATTTTACGATTTAAAGTGTCCTATACTCCTGAACGTTCATTGTCATGACCACTTTAATTATGATAGCACCGAAACGATGTACTTAGTATCCGATGTGTAACAACTATTAGATATATTCAATGTTGGTTAGACTAAGTACTCTGGTTACTTATAAACCTTAAATTTAATTAGGTTGCATTTGTCAAGTACGCGTGGCGCGTTATGTTAATTGTGATACACTTGGCATTACTCACTCAAGGTGAGTTCATAGCCCCACGTTTCTACATGCTTTTGTTTTTACAAAGTTTTTGGGGTGAAAAACATGCAATGCTTTACAATTGGACACAAGTGGTTAAGTTTCATGTTATGATTACGTGTTGCCTAGTAGCGATAACCATATCTGAGCCATTATCATGAACTTTAATTGTGAGCGCTCGAATGTTATTAATGAGATTATTGGGTTTGTAAAACCAGTTCGGGTGATTAGCTTTCGATGGACAAACGAACGTTTATACCATGTCGAATATGATTGTTGCGGGTTTAGTCACATCCACACGGGCAATGTTAGGCCATTAATTGGGTTATTATATCTCGTTAAGCTTCAGTGTTCATGAGATTAGAGCAACGTATTTCATTTATATGATATCTGCATCTGTTGCATTAATCATACACTTGGGGGAATCTTTTGGTTCCTACAATATATGGGATTTATCAATCTATGAATTTTCACCAAACATAATTTTGACGTTTTTTTAAAGCAATGTTTTTCAGGGGATCAATAGCAACAAGGTCGCGATTGGATATCATTGGTGGTTTTGATTTGGATGTCTTGCATTAAAGAATTTGTCGCATTTCATATTTTATTGTTATTGGGTGAAAATCTTGTATATTGATTAAGTGAACAAGTTAAGCTACGGGCTTTATGTAAAATGGACTAAGTCTTTCAATTAAATCCAATGTATCATTTTAAACGACTTTTTGTGTCGTTCTTATATATCTTGTGCTATTGATCTTGAAGTAACACGCCCCGGACCCTTATTCCGCTGCGACCCAATTTGGGGGTGTTACAGATTGGTATCAAGAGCCAAGGTTATAGAGAACCAGGTCAAATGTTTTTGCTGGACTATAACCGTTTTCAAAAGTTGTTTTATAACAAGGGGATTACACGGGACATACATATGTGCATACATTCATGCATACACTACTTGTTGCATTAGTTGGTTGGACTAGATGCATTCATATTTAATATACATGTTAGAATTATAAATGTATATTACTATAAGAGTCTTATATTAAATACTAATATAAGCTATTTTGAATTTTCAGATTCAGTCATGTCAGATTCGGATGAATCAGGGGTTACACACACGGAGGTCTCCAGTCCATATGAGGACTTATCAGATATAGGTTCACCTAGAGCCGATGACCATGAGTTCCTCGAGCTACCTTACATGCCAGAGGACCCGTACGTAGAGGCCGCTCTTCAGGCACCACCCTCTCCAGATTATGTGCCAGGCCCGGAGGAGCCTGAGCAGGCACCACCCTCACCTGATTATGTTCCAGGTCCGGAGCATGATGATGACGAGATCGTTGCTGAGGACCAGCCGTATGCAGAGGACGCCTCACCTATTGCACAGTCACCGGATTATGTTCCAGAGACTGATCCTGAGGCAGATCCGGAGGAGGATGGCGATGAGGACTCTGAGGAGGATCCTATCGACTATCCTGCTGATGGAGGAGATGACGGAGACGATGAGATGGACATCGAGGAGGATGAGGATGACGATATGGATGTCGAGATTGACGAGGAGGCGGAGGAGGAGCACCTAGCTCCTGCCTACCCGGTAGTTGTTGCTTTACCAGCTACTGCCCCGTCTGCGGAGGAGACTGAGCCATTTGAGACCGATGAGTCTGCGGCCACACCACCACCTCACCCTGCATATCGTATGACTGCTAGGATTACTATCCCATCGGTACCAGCCTGGTCTGATTCTGAGGTTGCTAGATTACTTGCTATATCTTCCCCACCAGCATCACCACTATCTCCATGGTCTTCATCACCA
>BQNB010157727.1:0-13125 GCA_026074375.1 Tanacetum coccineum | reverse complement strand
AAACGTCATATCAATATAAGAATAATAATTCAACCAAGGTAAACTAACCGAGTTAAACGAATGATACCAAAAATCGAACGATTACTAGAGTATAAGAGATTACAAGGTGTTTCCTATGGAATTAGTAGCTTTGCTTGACCTCTTCTGCTCTTTTCAACCGGTTGCCCAGCCGGGTCGAACTGGGTTTCAAAACATTAATTAAATCACTCACAAGTTAAGCCACCAATTTCTATACCACAACAAAACATGGGCGAAAAATAAATAGACACAAAAAAGAACCCGTTTCAATATAAGACAAACAGAGAATACATGGGATAAAAAAACTCACACTATAAAGGCCGAACCGTTTCAATATAAAGTAAGCCCCGCCGCAACACGCGGGCATTATGCCCTCTCGTTTAAACTAGAGAGTGGATTCAAGGATGGGCCGGCCAATCCGAACATCATTTATGGGGAGCCGGATCTTTTGGACATCTTAGGGAGGATTTTGTTTTGGCTTGGTCTTTTGATCTAGGGTGTTGATAGGTTTGCTTATTGGGTTGTTCGGTTACTTCGGTTTTAAAAAAAAAATTGGTCAAACTGAGAATTAATCGAAAACTGAATTTGAACTCGGTTCAGTTTTCGGGTTGACCCGAATTACACCATTTTTCTTTTTTAAATAATTACATAGATATTTAGCAAAAAAAATAATTATTTGATGTGTTTTTCTATATCAGGATAAAATTTTAAATTTTTTATATATATAAAAAATATATGTATTTATATAAATTCGGTTTTCGGTTCAGATGTCGAAACCCATACCCAACTTGAAAACCGAATTTGTAGTGCAGTTTTGGCAAATTCTGTTCGGTTCGACTCGGTTTCCATTTTCGTTTTTTACGGTTTTTCTGCTCACCCTTACTTTTGATTGGTCTGGTCGAGCATGATCTGGTTGTTGAGAAACAGGCTCGTTAAAAGCCTGAAGGCTCGATGAATGTTGACTAGATGACCTAATTTTCTAGTCTAATATGTTCTAGTCCAGGCCCAATTTTAAGGGTAAAAAGGTCCGGAATAAATAATAACACAACTACACAAGACAAAGTTACACGTAAATATGACAAAATTTACCAACTTTTCCGACAATCAATGAATCGTTCTAGACAAACTATACACCGTTAGGGTGCTACTATTGGTGCCCCCTGGCCCACCGAAAGTACAAATGTTCCATATTTTTGATGCCTTTTGCCTTCCTGTTTACAGTGCAACACAGTTTTTTATCAATTTATGTTTCGTATTTTTTAACAGTTTAACACTTTTGACTTGTTAAACTTTATTATTTTCATTCCAAATTCTGCGTTTCACAGTTTTATAACATAAACAAAATTAAAAAAAAAATAAAAAAAATAAAAAACCGAAAAAACATAAACGGTACGAAGGGGGGGTACCAATGACTTTTTAGGGGGTACAAATAACCAACCCCATACCGTTAAAGACATAAACCAAACATATACTTCCATTACATAAAAAAACTATATAATTCGCTAAAAATAAGAAGGAAAAAAAATTACGAGAGGTTTGTTTGCTGCTTTTAATTTTTTTAACTAAAATATTAGACTATATACAAGACACAAAACATTTGACCACTGTTCATCAACATGCCAAAAATTGTTTGACTTAGGAGCCGACTTAGGCTCAAATTTGGCCCGGCCCAAGTTTTTTAAAAATTAGAAGGAAAAAATTTTAAACAGAGAACTGCTTTTATTTTTAACTAATTACAACTTTCTAATCGGCCTGGGTCAAAAAAAAAATGTATAGACAGAAATAAATAAATCCGCACAAAATAACAATAAGAATGAAAAAATGCGCCGCAGTAAAGCGCGATTATCATTTAATATGAAACAAAAAAACTATTAAAAATGAGACCGAAAAAATAACCCAAACAAAAAAAAAAAAAGCTCGCAACAACCGCGCGAAAAAATTAACGCCCGCCCACAACGCGCAGGGGTATTTCTGGCTGTATAAACTAAAGATGAACTACAGTAGCTTACAGTACATGGGCACATGATACTGGTGGGCTTATTAAATGCCATTAGTGTTAGGTCTTTTTTTTTAGTTTCTTCTTTGTGATCCATCTGGCCCTTTGACTGTATGGCCGAGTGTTTTAACCCAATTAACACACGTACACACTCACACATTCGTGTCTTTCTCTTTCAAAATCCAGAAGACTCCCCATTAATCTCTTTTATCTATATCTATACGACCGACTTAAAAAAACACACACACTATCACAAAACCCAAACAACATATTTGTAAAAATTAGGGTTTAAAGATTACTGCAAGTTATTTTAATTGTGTGTTTTTATGTGTTTTTAGTTAATCTGGAGTTCATATTGATTGTCACTTTTTTTTCTTTCTGATTTATGTTTTTGGAGACTTTTAATTAAATGGTTTTTGTATGTGTGAGTTGAAGAATTCTCAAACTTCGGAGAATATGTAACAATGATTTCGAGGGAAAAAAAGTGACGTTATTGCCATTTCAAGATATTAAGTGTGTTTGTGCATATGTGATAAGGTTGAAGGAGCATCACCCGGAAGAATCTTGGAGATGGTATGGATCTTTATCATTATGTAATATTCATTATTGGGAAAAATTTAACAGCTTTTGATGAGCACTTTGGTGTGCAATATCTCCCCAGGTAATGATTTGTTTATGTGCAAAAATTAGGGGAAAAAGACTAGCTATTTGATTAATTTTATATAATTTGATTATATTGAGATACAAATTTGATACGTGTCCAGAAACATTGGGATAAACTATGATGAACTCAATGTGATGCTCATACTATGCCTAAAATGAACGTCAAAGCACGCGGATGCAAATTCAGGATTTAAAAAGAGTAATTCATAAACTCAAACGACTAATATAGATATGATCTTATGGTGATTCTTACAACTAACACGCATATTATTTACTTTTTTGGCAGGATCTTTGTTCGATAATTCTACTGTTATAGTTGGTACCCTTTAAACAAGAGAAAAAAGGTAATTATTTCATACTTCCATAGTGAACCGTTTTTTGTTTTTTTAGCTTTGGTTTGTATTTTTGTTCTTGGTATGCAAAAGATGAGGGTATTAATGACAAGCTGAGTTTTGTGGAGGCGGAAAGCAGTTGTCGATGGACCGCAAGGTGTGCACACGGTAAAATAGTATGTTTCTCACGTTTTGTTTGATATATTTATATTTAATGGTAAGAGACTGCAGAGTAATGGAACATTAGCCACCGGACTTGACTCTTCAAACCTTTATGCGCGTAACCAAGACTGTCCTGAAAGAGCCCTCAAGGTCATCTATTTTGTGTGGTTAAATTTGAGTGTATATTCCTCTGATTGTCGCACACAATATATAAATCGTTCTTCGATTAGTTAAAAGTAGTTGTTTTCGTTATAATAGGTGCTGGTGTGCTCAAAAGAAAAGCGTTATGAGTCCTTTGCAAAGTTTGTAATTGAAGGGTAAGACTAGACTATGAATTTGTATACATGTACATAATGCTTTACAAATATGTTGCTTCCTATGCACAAGCTTTATTACTGACCGTTAACAACCTTACCAACGTATGCAGTCTAATCATAAAAGACAAACTTACCGATCTTGGGTCCACCATCTATGGTTGTAGCCGCCAATGGAACTTCTAATGCGAAGTACTGACTATGGTGTCCTAATTTTACGACATGGTTGCAAGCTTTTCGATGATAACTTCCGAATGCATATTGGTGAGTATTGGTGTTCCTATTTTACACATATATTATTACATAATAGTACACAGATATTATATGTTTTTTTTGTGTCTGACAGTTACAGAGTGGGGTTTTAGTAAACTGTAACCTCGCTGGAAACCCATTAACCAGCATCTGTCCAGATCTCGGTGACAGCATTTGGGTGGTTATTGTATACAACGACACAACTGGAAGCCATTGCTTATACTACGTATTCCCATAGTGGTCGTGCAATACTATTAATGACAGGTATGGCAGGTTCTGTTTTGGTAACCATTAAACAGAATTAGTGCCAGTATATAATGGCATTTGCTTAAATATCGCGTTACCATAAGTTATGTTCACTTTTATTCACTTTGTAGGTGCACCTGAGCAAACAACAGGGAGTGGTCGTCATTTAGATGAATCTCATAGGTTACAGCGTGTCAGTTCAAATGGTATTCTTATTGCTCATTTAAAACTGCATATACTTATTTGTGCTTGCAACTTCTGTTCGATTCCGTGTGGTTTTTTTATCCGTCGAAGTTGTGTATGCAGGTTCAGAATACAAATTCTTAGGCAATTGCAAGCACGTTTGCCGACATTGTGGTGCTTTGATTTGGTATGAAGAAAGAGTGAAGGCAGTCTCCACACAGACCCGACCACAATACCATCGATATTTTTCGGGAGGACAAGTTACTTTACCTACACAACAACAGTATCTCGATTATATAAAATGGTTATTTTCAAATGAACACTTCATGGAAAACATCAAGGTGTATAATCAAATGTACCATACGATTGTTGAGAGTTCTGTAAATTTTAGACAACATAACCATTAGTTCACTGTTTAGAACAGCCAGGGAACCAGTAGAAAGACATATGTTCCGAAATTTAGGTATGATTACTATTGCTCAGCGTTCAGCAAGCCAGTATGCATTGCTGTCAAATGAATTGACTACCGGGCTTTTGTATTGAAACTGGACTCATGTAGCAACTTGACAACAGATGTCAATGTCGAAAACGTTCAGGCCATTCTCCACGGATAACCAATTTACATCAAAATATATGACCTTATAAATATCCTTACTATACTACATTTAAGAATGATATCATTTGCTTGAAATTGGTGAACGACATCCAATCAGTTTGACTTAGAATATTTCACCCCGACGTCAGATATATGTATGATCATTTAGCATTTGACTATTCTACATAATTGTCACAAGATACTAAGTTTAAATTGTTGTTTAAAAAGAATACCAACAAAAACTCATTTGTGAAGAAAATTGACAGTCAAAGGAAAAAAAGAGGCCGGCCCACAGATGTTCATAACACATTAAAGCCCCCTAGGCCGCAACGTCCGGTAAATTCCAAACATCGTTCTGACGTCAAGATCGAGCATTTAAATCGGGCTTGAAAATCGGGCTTTCATGTAAGACCAGACAGACGTTCAGAAAAACTATGAACCAAGGTTAAGATTGTTGCATGACTGCAGCTGGTTTGCCTAAGACCTGACATATTCTCTTTTAAGACTCGGCTTTTTTGTTCGGAATAAGACCGGTCTTGTGCTTTACCGAGAAGAAATTAACCCTAAAGATATTGAAGATTTGATGACATATAATTAGGTTGAACCCTTGAACTTATATAATTATGCAAAAGTAAAAATAATTTTAAGATTAATAGTAAGTGCATAACAAAAGGAGACATTAACAAATTACATAAATTAGTGCAAAAGGGCCGAGGTACAAGAATACAACAAGATTATCATTTTAACATCATTACGTGTATGGTAAATGATGTCAGGATATAATTTTAAAGCATATATAATTATAACATGTATTTCTACTGCCCCTACTAACTATAAATCATGTAGCAGGAGGATTTATCAATGACCGTAAATAAGAACATTTGATGACGTATAGTCTAACGTTGAGTCATGAACCCGACCCACGAATACTATTTATACCTGGACCCATGACGAATGGGCCATTTAGGCTATTTTTGGGGGGTTTTTTTGGCTAATTTTTTTCCGGATATTTCCTTTTTTTGTACGATTCGGGAAAAAAAATTGCGTTGGACGCAAGATTGTTAAATTTTTTCACGAATATTTTTCTTTTTTTGGACGGTGCGATATCTTTTTTTTTTGCCGAATAATGAAAAAAAGTTTGTGAACAAAAACAACTTGACGTGTTTTTTTTTTTGTTAAATTTTACGGTATATTTTTTGTAAGTAAAATCGTAAATAGTTAAAGATGAGGGACCGTTTTTGTATTTTTTTTTTTTTTTACTATTGGCCAGATTTCCAGGCTAATTTTGGGCATATTTTTTTTTTTTTACTTTGGCCAGATTTTGGGCCACGTTTTATGCGAATTTTAGGCTAGTTTGTCGACAAATGTGTATATTTTTAGTAATAATTTTTTTTATATAGCTTGTGTGTTGGGTCTCATGTTTAAAGTGTTTTTTTTTTGCTATATGAGTTTTTTTAATATAATGGAGTTTACTTGTGACCATGTCGATTATTTTAAAGTTATTAGGTATCAAAGATGTTTCCGCGGGTATTTTTTTTTATCTAATAAATCGGAACTCTTATGTAATATTTTTTTTCCTCCTACTTCGTGCATACAAATTAAAAACAAAACAAAACAACATAATTAAAAAAAAAAACCAATCGAACGTGGCCAAAAATGAAGCTATATTGTAGCAATTAAGGCCCGAAAGTCCTTCGTTTTAATCGTGAATGTTATATTTTTTAATTAGTGAAAAAGGCTGAGGTACAAGAATACAAGATGATAATCATTTTATAACATCATTACGTGTATGGTAAAAGATGTGCAGGATATAAATTTTAAAGCAAATAAATTATAACATGTATTTCCCTACAGCCCGCTACAACTAATAAATCATGTATCATGAGATTTATCAATGACCGTCAAATAAGTAACATTGATCGATATATATAGTTGGTGCACCTCGGCATCTAATAAGTTTAATACGGGCGTTCACCTTCATAATTCCCTGGGGGGTCATAGCTACATATAACAAACCACCAACCATTTCGACACATGAGTTTAGCACAACCAAGGTGAACCGAATCACGCCAAACCACTTGTGTATAGTGACGCACTCTCTCCACACCACGACGCCGAATCATACTCATAGTATCTTTTCTTCTCATCCAACCCCACAGGTTTTCACTGCTTCATTGCAACTGAATTGGTTACCATATCCTTCGGCTAGGTTTTCCCCAAACGGGCCTTCCGAGTGACGCAAGTCACAACTGCCAAGCATATGGTATGCATACCTATGAGCATAGGCTGCCAAACTATAGTTCCATGTGAGAGGTTCCACCCCAACTTGGGCTCGGGCTTCGTTGTGGGGAACAAGGAACTCCGAGGCCAGGTCTTGGTGGTAACGAACGCGTCGGGCCAAGGAGTTATATGTGTGGCATGACAGTATCACAAGAAAAATGGCTACCGATTTGATCCTGAATAACTCCATTTGTAATGGTGTTTAATTAGCATAACAACATGGGCAATGTATGTTTCTATTTATGTAAGATCAGTTGGATTAATTTATTTATTTTCGTAGACATGACCCACTTAGCTTTTACACGAGAGTAATATAACGAAAGTATAGCTTATGATATTTGCTTTTTTTCTTTACATATTCAACTTAGCACCGCATTTCATTCATGATGTTTCTTAAGGTCCACAAAGTTCAATTTGAAAAAACCATTAGGAAAATGTTCACCTATTAGTCATGATTTGTGGTTATTTAAGCATTTAACAAATTACCACACCTTTTACGAAATACGTGGAAGAAGAAAGTAGCTACACAAGATAAACAAAATAGGGTTTTTGTAACCAAGTACTCCAAATAAACATTACACTTAGATCGACAATAGCACCACTCTAAAAAAATAGAGACTACATCATCGAATAAGAGACACTCATTGAGATTTGGAATTCTCCAAAAGAGACAATTGATTTCTGAAGCGCCAAATTAACACACCACATTTCACGTTACAAATACCTTCAAGAACAACCTTCAATTGCTTAAGTAAACTGTATATTGACAATCCAACTATCCACTCGTTATGGAATTAAAAGCCACATCTTCAAGATCCCACCAAATCCGAAAAAAATTCTCCAAACGTTGGCGAGCCAATTGACAAGCGAAAAAAATAAAGTAAATATATTCCACATCCCGAATTACAAAGTTGACAAGCAATATGAATGGAATAACCATCCTCTAAAGCGAAAGGATTAGCTCGTAGTAGGTAATTTTATCCAAGCAAAACTCTCCGACCATGAACATTAAACTGTGATCGGGAACGTCTCTAAGCCATCTAGTTTGAACTTCAGCTTCGTTCAAGATTTGAATAACAATATAAGATGCGAAGATGGATTTAAACCGAAGAATCTTGTGAGCCTTCTAAAGACCAACCACCAATCAATCTTAATATTTATGGGATACAAGATCAGCCCAACTTTTGTGAGCAAATTAAACTCAAAATTTATTCCTGGCTTCCCGCACCACCTCTTGGCATCCTAACGGAAAAGAATGAAACAAAGAGTGATGACCCATTTTTTAGCCATACTAAATATTTACGACTCTCTAATCATAAAACCTTTTATAAAAACCTCAAACGCAGATCATAAGAAACTAGTGGTGTTAAAATTCAATCAAGAAAATAAAAAAAAAAAAAGAAAATAAAGCCTCTCATTAACCAAGATCATCGCCAAAAAGAGTATTCCTCACCGTTGTCAACTTTTTTTTGAATGAAATCATATGATT
Source organism: Tanacetum coccineum (assembly GCA_026074375.1). Lineage (NCBI taxonomy): Eukaryota > Viridiplantae > Streptophyta > Magnoliopsida > Asterales > Asteraceae > Tanacetum > Tanacetum coccineum. The sequence goes on along the minus strand of BQNB010157727.1, from coordinate 4,595 downwards.
TATACCTTAACTTTTGAAGCAATGAATACAAGAATTACGTCTTGCCATGAGATCTTCTAAGAATCAACGTTATGAGTTATCTAAAGCCCTTTGTATACCATAGATGACTTTAATAAAACAGTCCACAAAGAACGAATTTTGTATGAAATAATTTCTTAATGTTATTGGTGTTTTAGATCCTATCAGTAGAAATCTTCCAAACCCACTGAAAAGAGAGAGCGCGATTAATTGCAAAAAAACTAGAGAACACCAAAGACCACCATTCTTTTTTGAATTAAACCATATTCCAGCCAAATCAAACAAGCTTCATATAAGAACCATCAACACCATAAAAGTAAATTCCGACGAATAGATTCCAAATGATTTAAACACAGCCAATTGGAACCTTGAATAAAGTACATATGATAAAGCGGATCGAGGTAATAACCCCGACTTTAAAAGGTAAGCGGCACGCCTATAGAAAGTGAGATATAAGCTATCATTTGGACAATCACGAAGAAACCTTATAGAAAACATCGTCCCACGAGTTAATTCATGAGCATGTTTGCTATCAACCTTCACACCAAATAATTAAAGTGAGCATTAAAAATAGAGTCACCAATCACAAAGCTGCCCAGCTTTGCAACAACATATGACTGAACACCAATCCTCATCAATTTGGCTTTTGGAAAATTAATTTTAAGGCTGAAGCTAAGTAAAAACACGCTCAAAACACTCCAATAAAGTTTGAAATGTTATTGTTGATTCCACTCACCAATAAAAGACTAACGTCATCCCGCATAAACAAATGAGAGATCATGAAAGAGACTTTTATAGAGATACATTTATGATAAACCGGACGATTAAGACTCTCCTTGATACGTGAAGCGAAGATTTCCATAATCAAAATAAATAAAAAAAGAGAGATGGATCACCTTTGCTTTTAACCCTTTAATGGAACTGAACTCCAAATTAGGGCTAACCTCTGTTAACGAGCACCAACTCCCAAAGCGGTATTAAACACTCCTGATCCAATAAACGCCATTTAAGCCAAAACCAAAAGCTTTTAGGGTCTCATCTAAGTATTTAACAAATTACCACACCTTTTACGAAATACGTGGAAGAAGAAAGTAGCTACACATGCATGCATGATGATTTACATATCTTGCAATGCGCAACAATGTAATGTTTGCATTTCACTTCGGCCGTTTTAAAAAAAAAATGTTTCTATTCAGTATTCACTTCCTGTATTATACAATTGTTTTTTCTTTTCTTATTTAAAAGGTTAAGGTTGTACAATACTAAACTTTAAATGCTTAGGGGGTGTTTGTTTTGGTTTATATGTGACCTTATGAGCTTATTTGATTTCGGTTTGCATAACATAAGCTTTAATTTCCTGGCTTATTTAATGGGCTTATACAAGTTTATCATATCGTAATAAATTTATATAAGCTCACAAGTGTTAAAATAAGCTAAAAAAAATGAGGTCTATGTTATATAAGCCGAAATCAAACAAGCCCGTAGGCTTATATATGAGCCGAAACAAACACCCCATAGAAGTAACATGTTTCATAACAATCCTATACATTGATACATATCACTTCTTTTCTTATAGAAAAAAATCATCTTATTCATTTTCGTCAATAGTTCCTTCAAAGCTAATATTTCTTTCAAACGATAGATGATTAATCATTTTTATAGATAACAACAAAAAAGTTCACATGTCTAATGCTTCCATAATAATATCACCCTTCAAAAGTGGATTTCATTATCATCTCATACCTAGAAGACAAAGGAATAACAAATGTCAGACATGTTGAGAAGATAGAATATTTTTTGGTAAAAGCGAAAAAGAATTATGGATTCAATACGTGGACGATTATGCTGTGCACGACGAAATATTGTAGCGAAAATATGTGTGTGCGTATTTATTTTTTGTTTATATATGAGCCTGAAGTAAACGAGCGTGAAAAAAGTTTGTTGTTTAAATTGTTGTTAATCTTTTTGATAACATTGTCTTTTGTATTTTTTTAACAGCACTTTTATTAAAAAACTAGCAAGAAGCTAGAAAAATTACAAAGTTACAAGATGATGATTTTTTAGCCAATCAACCCAACTAAACGACACATTACATCTAAACCGACTCCAATAAAAAGAATACGACACAACATCATCAAAAATATCCGTCTTAGAAGGAGAAACCACACCAAAGACACACTTATTACGATAAACCCAAATTAGCCACCACAACCCAAAACACACCCCTTCTAACAACCTTTTATGCTTGATAGGAATCCGAAGATTTACGATCCAAGAAACTCATTCATCGAACGTATGCACTTCCATGAAATCCACCTCCCACCAACGGCAAATCTTGCGAAAATTATCTTTCGCAACAAGGCAATCAAAAAATAAATGACTTGACGATTCCGTGACGCTACCACAAACGGGACAAAGAATAGACGGAATATCTATACCTCTCCGGGATATATTAAGACGGGTAGGCAAACAATCCATTCTCACCTTCCACGCATGAATGTTAACCTTGATTGGCACCGCTTTTATCCATCGAGTTTGAGTAGACACTTCCGGAAACCTGTTATCATCAATAACCTTTCTAGCCGAAGCTACCGAGAACTCACCCGAACCATCAAGCGTCCAATACCACCTATCAGGCGTGACACCAAGAACAACACCTTCCACGTAAGTCGTCAAATCCGTCAACTGATCTTGTTCCACTCCGCTTCTAGGAGCACGACGAAAAGACCAGGTCAAGTTCTCCTGTGACAGTTTAGAAGCCACATCGACAGTCTTCTTCACTTCCAGCGCATAAAGCCTAGGATATCTTTGTTTCAAAACCATGTCTCCATGCCACAAATCCTCCCAAAAATAAGTATCCGCACCATTGCCAAGCTTTTTCTGCATAAAATTATTTAAGTGTATACCTTTTATCTTCAATGTTTCCACCTCCTGGAGAATGCTTCGCCAAATGGACTTGTAACCAACCTTGAATCCGCTACCATTTTTCCCATCTTCGCCATGAATAGCTTTAATAACCCTAGTCCATAACAAGTTCTTTTGAGTTGTAAACCGCCAAACCCATTTACACATAAGAGCTCTATTAAGCGCATATAAACTAGAAACACCAAGGCCACCTTTCTCTTTAGAACACAAAACCTTACTCCATTTCACCCATATCGATTTTTTACTATTTAAATCGACACCACTAAAAAACCGACTTCGAATTGATTCCATGCGTTGAAGGACTTTCATTGGCACCTTGAATATAGACATATGATAAATAGGCATGGATCCTAGAACCGCCTTGAGAAGGGTTAAACGACCACCTATCGATAATGTTTTCATCTTCCATTTTGAAAGACGATCTACCATTTTATCCACAATCTCATCCCAAGATTTAATCCGAGACATATTTCCCCCAACTTTCGAACCTAAATAAGCAAAAGGAGCCTTAAGGACACCACAACCAATTCTATTTGCAGCTTGCACCACCCTATCTTCACTCACCACAACACCCAATAACTTACTCTTGCTTAAATTAATACTAAGACCTGAAGCACGATGAAAACATTTCAACACATATATAATCGTATCAATATTCTTAGTACTCCATTGCCCCATAAACACCGCATCGTCCGCATAGAACATATGAGAAAGATGCATAACCGAATTAAGCACAATGCCATTAAACATGCCCGCATCCACAACTCTTTTAAAAGAAATGTGAAGACTCTCCATAACCAAAATAAAAATAAACGGAGAAAGAGGATCACCTTGTTTAAGGCCCTTAAAAAACTGAAATTCCTCCGTAGGGCTTCCATTCACTAAAACCGATCCCCAAGAAGATCGAAGACATTCTTGAATCCAACCACACCATTTTTCACCAAAACCAAATTTTCTTAAGACATCATCAAGGTAATCCCACCGAACAGAATCATAAGCCTTTTCAAAGTCAATTTTTAGAATAAATGAATGTTTTTTCTTCAACTTACACCACTGCAAAACCTCATTAAGTATAAATGGTCCGTCAAGAATTTGCCTATCCGCAACAAAAGCCGATTGCACCTCATTAACAATATCTCCAAGCACCACCACAAGACGATTAGCCAAAATTTTGGCAATTATTTTATAAAGGCTCCCAATAAGACTAATCGGTCTGAAATCCTTCACCATTTTTGCTTCGGGAGTCTTCGGAATCAACGCTATGAAAGATGAATTACACCCTTTTGGAATGCGACTGTAATGAAAGAAATATTTCACCGCCGCCAACACATCTTTTTCTATTAAACTCCAAAACCTTTTATAAAAACCAAATGTGAATCCATCCGGCCCCGGAGATTTATCAACACCACAATCCCAAACCGCCTTTTTAATCTCTTCATTTGACACTTCGGCTTCCAAATCCAGTTGTTGCATTGAATTCAGATGATGAGGAAACTCCATATTAAGCATCGGCCGAACAGATTTAGGTCTATCAAAATGATTCTTGAAATGATTTAGGTCTATCAAAGATATGTTGATGATGATCTTGAGGTTAGTACATTGTAATTTTTAATTTGTTGTTTCATTCCTTTAATTCAAGGTCGTTTATATAA
>BQNB010157726.1:0-15115 GCA_026074375.1 Tanacetum coccineum | reverse complement strand
AGATGAAAAGATGTCATACGAAAGATGAGTACTGCTGCATTTTAATACCAAGTTTACCCAAAACAGGGAAACTCTTCAACCATTCGATTCATTAACCAAGAAATCAACCGGAAATCATACTCGAATAGAACAACCGATCATTACAAATTAATACCCAAACTATAACATCTTGATCGAAATGAAAATTACAACAAAGCAATAACCTATTCTACTCCTAACTAATCTATTCTACTCTTATCTATTCTACATACGAAAAAAAAGTAAAAGAAAGATAGAAATGAAAAAATAGATGGATAGATGTCAGGAATATCGGATGCCCTCCCCTTTTATCTATTTGCGTCCATCATAAGCAGATACCAGATTAGAAGGCTTTGGGCTTTTGGATATCACTTGGGCCGAACTCACTTCTAGCCATTCCATTTAAATCTGGGCTTAGATGTAATCTTGGGCTAGGCTGAGTATGTTTGTGGACAGGACAACAACATGTAAGATATACTTGGGCTTCACTTGGACTTAGTATATGTAAGGGTCGTCCCGGTCGAACTCAAAATCTAGTGCTCTTTCCAATGGCATGCTCAGGGAATTTTTCCAACTTCGTCTTGATCTTGAAAAATGTGTAAACGTCATCAAATCATATCTAAAAGTCATCGTTTTTGCTTTGTTTTCAACCTTTGTACCTGCAAGACATAATAACACAATACAAACATAATTGCAATATAATTAAGCATATTTCATGGTTATTAGTCCGTTTATTAGTGATTTCCGGGGCTAAAATGATGTGTGTTTTGGCACACATCACCCTCATAGGGTCGATTTTTTCATAAAAATGGAGCCCAATGGAGCCCTTGAGGCTGTTTTAAAATAGCTTCACCAAACCATAAAAACACGCGTTTTTAGCCACAATTACGTATACACGATATTCATATGATGGCTCATCATACCACTATAGGTGATTATACAAATCAATAACAGGAAATTAATATACAAACGCAGCGGATTAATCACCTATAATCGGATCCATATACCCATATGATTAATCGAATAAAAAACAAAGTAATGGTATACCTTTGTAGTGTGATTCGGTAGGATCAAACATAGACAATCACCACAACACGATCTATACCCAAAACTAAGTGATCAAAGAAGATCACCTCTATGTAGAAACGCACTATACTTCACCGTATACCCGTAGACGCTAGTCTTAATAACATGTAACCTTCTCTATGCTTAGAAATACTCTAGATACAAGATAGATGATCAAAACTAAAAACCCTAGGTAGGTTTTTATTTGTGTCGTGACTTTATTGAAGAGAGGGAGAGAGTTTTTAGTAAGTAGTTATCACAAGATATGACTAATTCCTTAAGTACTTATCAAGATGCAAACTCCTTTCTTAATCACCTAGTAAGGCCGACCATTTATGGGCCCCATAATGGGCTTGCCCATTTATCGGTCTAGTCCAATTACTAAGTACTAGCTTAGTCAATTAGAAGCCCGTTGTTGATTTCGAGTTACGTAGGTTATATACCGTAGATACAATAGATATGATATATTAAATGGTACCTCTGTGTATATGTGTGTGACCCCATAAACTCACATGTGTCTAGCCATATAATTATTTATTATGACATGAGCATACTCCAACAACAACACCCTTACCAAACAAAACCTATGCCAACACGAACCTGATACATTCTACGGTCACTTGCAAAGTACCTAGTGAACATATACAATATGAACAAGTAACAATTATTTTAAAAAAGGCCCAACACGGCAGCCAACAAAATACAAAAGTTTTGTAAAACATTACAAGACTAGCCATGTCAATCATGGCACCTACGAAGAAGAAAATGTAGTAGTATTAGGGGTAGTTTGAATAGCCAGGAAACTATCTATGTCTTCATCTTTGCTTGTTACGATCTCCAGCAAGTAGGGCCATGACTTTGTGCACAACGCATCTGCCTTATTAGCCACCTTTACCGCAACATCCTTATCCATCTTTGACCCCGCTTCAAGAAATTCTTAGACCTTCTCACGAATCTTAGAAGACACATTGTGAGATATGAAAGACATCGCCCTTTTTTGGACACGGACAAAAGCTTGTGAAAATTCATCATAGTAGAGCAAACGATTGAATAGTAGGGGAAATTTCTCCACGAGCTTCTCTTTCTCAACTTTATAGTATACAACTTGAGCATAATTGTCAGAGTTTGATTCAGCAGTCACGACAAGGTCATCATTTACATGCTTAACCGCAACCTCAAGCTCAGAAATCCACCCTTTCAAGCCATCTACCTCTTCATCATGGCGTTGACGACCTTCAGCCTTATTCGCTTTCAAAGTATGGTAAGACTTCTCTTTCTTAGCAATCATTCTAACAATAGTCTCCTAAAGACTCTTCACCTAGGACTTGAGCTCCACCTTACCAGGCAAACAAGATGCTCCCAACTGCTCCTCAAACCTCTTAACATGGGCTTCTAAATTCGAACATTCTCAATCTGTCTCTGCACCTTGTTTAGTTTAACACCGACCTTATGGCCCTGTCCCACCCTACTTCTAAGATAAACATACTCATGTGCAATATCCATGAGACTACGGTCAAAAGAGGAAAGACTGTTAACCAAGCGCCGCTGAGGAAACCAAATTACACGAGCAAGAAACATAGTGGACTCCAAGTAAGACTTGCCAGAGCTAGCCAAGGTACAAGTAGGGATGAGCAAACAGACTGTGGACCGGACCTGACGGAGAAACCGGCCCGAACCAGACCAAACTCGGTCCATCCTATTCCTTATTTTTGGTCTTCGGTCTGGTCGGTCCGGTTCGGTCTTACAAAAACGCAAACAATTATGCCTTGTTGGACCGGACCGGACCGAAGACCAAACAAGACCGGACCGACCCGGACCGGACCGGACCATTTCGGTCTAGTGTTTTAGCCAAGGTCGGTCTCGGTCCTGTCCAGTCTTGGTCTGTCCGGTCCGATTTTTGAACCGTGAGCACCCCTAGGTACAAGCATCACTAGCCCTCACGCCTAAAACACAAGAGAAGAATCCTTGAGATCCTCAACAGTTATAAGCTTATCACCCTGGGAGGCGGAATCCAACACGTCACTCCTACCTCCCTAAGGATCAGGAAGCACACCTTGCACGGCTTGGTCTCTTAGGCCTGACGGGTTACCCGACACGGTCAATAAAGACAAAAGTTAGATGAATTCAAGAAAGACAAAGGGAAGAAGGAATTAGCGAGACCAATCTTACTAAGACCACTTCCACTAGCACCAAAATAATCGCCAATGATCTTCTTTGACTTAACCTTTTTCTTTTTCTTACTGGGCCTGGACCCAAAGGATATCAACCACAACATCAACTATTTTCTCAGGCTCATCATCATATGAAATATGGTACACAATCATTAAAGGAGCGAATGAAAGAGGAATATATCCCTCAACAACATCATGACTCACGGGAGGAATGACCGTCTCGGAACGCTCTAGTATACCCTCATCATTAGATGCAACAAGCAAGGAAAGAATATCCATAACTACAAAGAAACAAAAGCTTACAGTCAAAAAACTATGCAAGTTAGGAAAGCTGAAACACATATGAGGGGACAAATACTCACCTGGGCATCCCTATTCAACACTTGAATAATGCTCGACGGCCAATGTTGACTTAGCCCAACCTAGACCAGTGCGCCTTCTAACATGGGCCTCCCAGAGATGGTCAAGTAATGCAAACGATTATACAAGTCAAACTTGGGACCTATAAGAATCGGTAATTAATCCTCAAAGTCAATGTTCACATTATCACTCCACTTGACGAATCGAGGAGGCAAGATTTCCTAATCTACATCAACCCACGCCCATTTTGAATGCCAACCTGACAAGCCCTTCGCAGTAACAATGTTGAAAGTGTTCGCACAACAAGAAAGCTTTTCCACAGAGTACCACGACCCATGCTTCTGCAAAACAAACAATGATCAAAACATACGCAACCTGGGAGGTACATTCGAAGCAAAAATAAAAGCATTCACCCTCTGATAACAAAAGGGATGCATTTGAGAGAAGGAAAGAGAATAAAGGCAAAGAACCTCGAATACAAAGGAGTGCCGAGGAAACCTAATATTTCAGTCCCGCGCATACTCTAAATAAAAGCCAGTCACACCATACGACGATGGTCGATTCACCCTCTCATTCTTAGCAGTACGAGGCAGATGTGGTTCGACCCACCCATGGTCACGTATGAAGTTGCTATACTTCATAGACTTCACTTCACATGGGTTATCATGAACAAAGTCTTGACCTACTTAAGATATCACACAAGAATATAAGGGAAAGAAATCAAAGAGAGGATGTTCTCACAAAAACTAGCAAGAGGAAAAAATGCTACTAACCTTGTTGGGTCATTTTTATCTCACATAATCAAGCAAACCAACACCTTCAATAAGGAAACCGTCGTCGATTAAAATGCAAAATAATCAGAGTATTTTGAGGGAAGGTTAAAAGGAGTAAAAAACATAACTACTTACCCTTTAACCCCTATTTCCAGGCATGGTAAATATGATAGTAGAAGACAGTTGGCTCAAATCCATTGGCCCAGTACAACACAAACAGGCGCAAGTTCTAAACGACCACCTAGACACGCGTGTAATCATGGCTCAGAATGACATCATGCATAGTTGAACACCACAAAAACCGAAGAGACGAAATGTGAATCATTTCAAAAAAGAGTATTTTCCCTTCTCTGCGCAAGCATTTATTAACACCATATCCTGAAAAACCTATACGTCAACTACAACTACACCTTAGCCATCATTCCAAGTACACTAACACATGCATGAAAATGTAAACCTAGTAAACGAACCCTGGTTGCCAAGCACGAACTAGGGGGCTAAGTACTTCAAAGTCTAACATCATCTCACTTATATATGACATAATGCTAGACTTGTGGGACTTGATCGCATATCAATATAAGTGGCTCAAGCCCACTAATAACAAACTCGAATCAAGCCCATTACCAAAGGGTTCACAAGTCAACACATGACTAGAACCATCTAAACTCGGGCTACACTTAGCCTGGTAAAGCATCCCAGGCCACATAGTACATGCGCATTGGACAAATTGACATACGGTTCAAGGTTTGGTCTTTGAAAACGTAAAAACAAAGGTTTCATTCGGGGTTCGATTTTGGCTAAAAACCGCATGGTCAAATGGATTGGTATCAACTGTTATTCTCTGGTTATTACAACTCAAAATATCATCTGATTATCCAAAACAAATATAAATAGTAGTAATATCCAATGATGCTAAAAGTCGATCAATGAAATTGATTGACCTAATTATACAAGAATGCCCTTTAGGCATGAAGATTAAACAATTTAGTATGTCATCGATCAAGAAGGGCATTCATGTCCTTTAGTACTGCAGGGGAAATGGTAAGGTCGGGTAACGTACCAATTATCAGACAAAAATTCAAGTTTAGCATTAATGCATGATACATCCGATATCATAAATCAATATCATATTAAGGAGTAAATTTTCTTAAACAAATATCATGTGAGGTCAAACTGACTTGACCTATTTCAACACATGCAAAATGTACTTTTTAACCCAATTTTCACCGCCAATTAAAATGGTGTGTCTTTGCATAAGGGTTTGTAATGGTGTGAAACGGTAGTATGAAACTTTAGTCAGCTGTACACTCATAGCCTTTGAAAGCTCAAATGAACTAAATGAAAACAACATGGTGTCGTCTGGGATGAAGGCATGAACATACATGAATCTGAATCTGTCTACAACATTAGTCTACAACATTGCTTGCACTTAGCACTACCAATTTGTTTGTTGGATGTTTCTACTGCTAGCGTTAAAAGGCAGTTTGGTTAATACTGCTGGGCTTTTTGTTTATACTGCTAGCTTTGTTCTACATGGGACAACAGACGTGTCTATATCTCAAATGGAACTGTTTTTCATAATAGTTTATTCTTAATGATTTTATGGCTTGTTTTGGATTTATTGAAGATGTGATTATGAAGACAATTAAATATTGCTTATTTGATGTTGTAGTTGAGTTTCACAGGTGCGAGTTCTTATCATATCTTAAAGTAGTGTTTGTAGCAGGACATTGACTTTAAAGATAACTTGCTCGTGCTTAAATGGTGTTGACGAAGACTTGTCAAAATCTAGCAAAGGTGTGTGATTTTTCTTATGGTGCTCAATGATCACATTTGCTATCACTTAGTATGTGTCTCATAGAAGATGAGGTTTTTGTCAAGAGGTTGCAGTCTACTTATATTTCACATATTTATTTATATGTTTGACGTCACGTGGATAGTGCAAGACATAAGACACAAGTTTGAGAGATTCTACTTCTTTATCAAATTCGTTATACTCAGTTTTCTTCATCAGTAATCACTACATAGACAGCCCTAAAAGTTCGAGATCAAGAGATGGTAAACATATTGGATACAGGGAAGCTTATATTAGATTGTTAACCATCTACAAGCACCATTTGATGGGAAGTGTTTACAAGTATTGGCATATCATACAAGGAAGACCCCTAATAGATGATAACAAAAAGGGGAAGTAAGACTACATAGAGTATATGGTTTTACATCTTATTATGTGGTGGTGGCATGTTCATGAAATCTTAAGTCAATGGGAAGCATTGAAGATTGTTTCATTCATGGAGATAGTTTTGTAATATCAAATAGGGGAAGATTGTTGGGTTTATTGATTTGATGATTACAAAAATACATATGCTTAAATGAAGACGAATGAAACAACAAGGGATTAATATGACACTTTGTGTTATTCAACATATGAAGAATAAAAGCTAAATTCCATGAAGATAAGCATGGAAAAGTAAATAGACTATCAAAGATAAAGGAAGGTTTTTAATTATTTAATAAGCTTCCTAAAACAATTAAATTATCTTCCTTTGAAAACTTAATATCCCTTATATGAAAGGTATAAGGTGTGTAAGGTTTAAGTATCTAGAAACTAGAAGTCTCCTAATGAGAGTCCTCGGAACACGTGTTGTGGTACATTGTTTAGTTAGTTAGTTAGATTAATATTTATTTTGCATAATACGTTAAATAGTGTAGCCTCAAGAACTCTTGATCCCTGTTACAGTAGGTAACTGTATTATCTTGATCAAATAATATTAGGGCTTGGTGTTTAATAGTAAAACCTTGTTTAATATCATTGATGTTCTTATTCCGCTACATGTTATGTTCAATGTTATTATCTTAGATTAAAGTTCTAAATAAACTGAGTTTAAACGATCTTATCACTTTATATACTACTCTACATATGTTGAAAACTTTAGTCTTCTAGAACCTTCTATCAAACCTTTCTGCCCCTTGAAGAACACCAACCTCTTATGCCTGCAATGTGTTGTACAAGTTCTTTAGCACTGTGAAATTTTTTATGTATTGGCATGTGAAAGATTCAGTCACAAATTTTTTTGTTTTGAGGATTAGTCAGGCAGAGGCGCTAAAATGTCCAGGTCAGGGACGGAGCTACTTTAGGTGTGGGGTAGGCCAAGGCCAACCCAAGGACGGCCGCCAGGTTATGTAACAGGTCAAAACTAGTTATATTTACAGAGTGGTAAACGGGGCGGGTTGACCACACAATCTTCTTTTACCTTGTTTAAAAAATGTAATAATACTTTTTGAGCTAAGAAAGTATGGTCAAGTTTTGACCTGACCCGTTTCCTATTTAGCTAAATGGTCATAAATTGCTTGTTTGAGGTAAAAACAACCCAACTTGACCCATTTATAATAGACGAGTCGAGCAATGTAACCACTAAAATTCAAAATTTTAATATAGTATGTTCAACATTATAGGATCAGATGTACAATGGCTATGGAACGTATTGTGAAGTCGACTTAAACTTTGGACAATCCTAATTCTCACCTAGCAATGTTATTTAACTAAAGTACTAGAAAGAATATCCGGTTTGCAATGGACAGTACCAGTACAAAGTCAAAAATCGGTTACGCTAATAGAGGGTTGCATATAGTTTTATGTTTTTTACTAAGTTTTCACACTCCTTGTATTTACATGCTCAAATGAAAGAACTAAAGAAAATGACATAGGATGTCACCTGGGAGGAAATCAAACTTATACAGGAATTCGAATCTCTCTAGACTGGCGGGATAGTAACATAAGCAATAATTCTCTCTCCATTTTGTACATTTGTCAAAAGTTTGTATCCCCTGCTATGGTCAAACCTTTCTGCCCTTTATCAAAATCGGACCTACAGAAAATCAAGAACCAAGACGACTACAAGTCATACTGTAAACCAGACTCAAACCTTGGAATAAGTCTAATTTTCACTTAAGAACATTGCTTAATTGGTGTGAAAGAAAAAAGACCCGGTTTGTAACGGTACTGTATCAGTACGGTACTGAATCAGTACCATTGAACCAAAATCGGTTTTTGGCAATAAATGGTACCACATATCAACATACTGGTAGACGGGTTAGGTCAAGTTTCATGGTTTTGTCCCAAGTTTTGCACATTCCTAATCTTTGCATGTTAAAATAAAAGAATAAAATACAAAATGACAAATGGAAGTCAACTTAGAAGAAAGCAAGAACATACAGGAATTTGTATCTCTTTATCATGTAAGGATAGTAGCATTAGCAATGATTTCTTTATCCACTACTGTACGTCTGTATGTATCGAAAAATTTGTATCTTCTGCTACGGCCAAACCTATCTGCCCCTTGAAGAACACCAACGTTTCTTGCTTGTAAATTTGCATACAAGTAAGTTAGGACTTTATGAATCTTCATTTCATCCTTTTTCCAAACACAATAAGGCTTCAAGGATAACCCCTCTGGCATCCCCTATATTCATGGTCAACAAATTTGGTCCTAGGAATATCAAAGTGCAAAAAATCTCGACAAAAATACAAGAAAAAATGTGGTAGAAAAGGTTCAAAGGTCACAAAAAGTGTGGTTTTATTTCATAAAACCTCTAATAAAAATTTCATAAATTACATCATCCTGAAATGATTTAAGTGACCATATGACAAACATAAAAGTTGCAAAAAAAGCAATGGAGCAAGTTCTTAACCTGTTTCTTGGACAATATGGGGCCATCACAAACACCAACTACAATTCGATCCTTGACCAACTCAGAACTATAACCAAAACCTCATCCTATTATTATTAAGAGTTTGTGGGTGTGTTTCATGAAATAGATGGACTACAAATTAAAATCAGGCTCCGGGTTTGGGTCATCTACAATTTTCATGTTAGCTGAGTTGTTTGATATCTGGTTCCACTTTATCAAAAGAAGAATATGTGCAATTATTATCTACTTGATTAAGCCTCTATTAAAAGTCTTTGTCGTCGAAATACTTGTTCTTGCTGATAAATAACATTTTGCTTTTGAAACCCATATAGAGTACATAAATGACATTTTGCAGTCCATTTACCCTAGGGTAGGGGTGTGACCGTCTACATCCCACCTCCCCCATACCTCGCTCCGGCGGGATCGGGTATGGTTGTTGTTGTTATTACGGAGTACATGAATAGATAGTTCCTATGTACTGTTATTTATTTGTGACATGAATTGAGAACCTATTGAATTAAAGAATTATTTTTTTAAAAAGCAAAAAGTATAATTTATGAAACTGAATTTGTGATTTAGCTACTATCGTTGGAGGTTTCCTGACTTTGAAAAAAGCCAGACCGCAAACCAAGTGAATAAAAGTAATTAGGTTTTAAAGTACCTTATGCAGTATTTATAATGCCAATCACTTAAACTAATCACTTAATAAGTTTTAAACTTAAGAGCCTAATTATAAGATAGATTACGAAAAAGCACTATGTAAAATATAAAATCTTTAATAAAGAACTATATAACCAAAACCTCATCCTATTCTTGTTAAGAGTCTGTGGGTGCGTGTCATGAAATATACGGATGACAAATTTATTTGAATAGATAACATAAGCAAATCAAACGCAGCCATAAAACTGCTTATATTTTGTTTCGTATGACTTGTATCAGAAGTCTAAAAAATATTTTGCAAAGAAATAATTTGATAATCAACTCTATCAAGCGGAAGAACAACCACTAAAAACATATTTAAATAGCAATAGAACATATACGGACTACTATTAGATGTTACAATCAAGCAGTAACTACTTATAATTGTTGGAGAATACTAAGTCGAACTCCGTGACCACTAGGAGCATCTAACAATGGCTCGTCCTCATCTACCAAACATATATTTGTATATCATCAAACGTAAACATCACCTTAAGCAAATAGTGGTAGCAAAACAAAATAGATATGAAATCAATAATCACATACACAATAATATGAACATTCTACAAAGTGAAACACACTAAGCTACCAAGTTTGCTTGGCCTGTCAGGTTGGTCATTTCACTGGAATCAATTATCCGATTTGCTTCCTCAACCTGCTTTTCTGCAATATCCTCTTGATTATTCGCTTCTTGTGTTTACTTCTCCGTCTGACTGCAGATTCTTTCTTGCTCTACAAGCAAATCACCATAGCGATTCTGTAGAGTTTTCTCTAATTCTTTCTGCTTTTGCATATCTTCCTAGATGCTACTAATACGATTTGATGCTGCCAACTGCTCTTATGTTTTTAATGCTTTCAAGCACCATATTCTGTTTCAGCCGTTTCCATATGCTTAAAGGTTACTTCTATTTATGACCAGACTTTTACAACTCACATCTTATATCCATTTGTAAGAAGCTTTATCTTTCTGCTCTAAGCGTAGCGCCTTCATTGTACCATCATCCATTCACTTCTTTACAGCATCAAACTCTTTCTGTAATGCAGTAAGTTTCTCCATGTTTCCAGCATCACTAGAGAGACCATACACATCGTAGGTAGGGAAGTACATAACGTCATTTAAGCAAGTCTTGTGTAATTTAACAAATTTATCAATATCTTCATCATCATGGCCCATGGCCATACACAAGAGTTTTGACTCCTCTTTCTCAGCCTTTACCAGAGCAATCCTATCAGACATATCCTTTTCCATCTTCTCCTGTGGTTCTTCATCATCTACGAGAACTGGTTGGACAGTTAGCATATACTCATTCTTGGGCTACGGAAGATCAGTCAAACCTGAACGTAAGTTCCGTCTCATATCAGCTTGCCTTGCACGCTTGAGTTTAACACTATCACGCATTTCCATCTCTTCATTCATGTGAAGCTCATCCCTTATGGGAGTTCCTTTATGAGTGACCTAAAATGAGTAATCTGGAACTTGTGGTGTTGGGAGGTTCATTTTTTGCCTTTTTCTAGCGGTTACAGAATCATTCATGATGTAGTACAGCTATCCAAACACTCCATTAACTCATTGTACAGACAACCAAACACTCCTCCAACAATCCATAAGTCAAGGCTCCTTCTTATGAAGAGTATGGTTCATTGTAATGTAATGTAGTTCATAGTATGATAGTGTAGTCTAGCATGTAGCTTATTTACTCCTCATCTTGATGTAACAGTAGCTTAGTATAAATAGTCTAGCTTGTATCAGATTTAGTTAGTTTTGTAACTCACATTTCTTATCAATAAATCACACAGTTATGTTTTCTCTATATGGTATCAGAGCAGCACCACCATAAACTGTGGTGAATAACTGCTTCTGACAACCGTAACAAACTTTTTCCGATCAAAATAACTGATTTTACCACCATAACAAACTCTCCCGCTAAAAATTTTCAACTCAAAAACCATCAATTTCAATAAAAAAGCAACCACTTCCACCATCATAATCCGCCATAATTCATCACAATCTATCTCTAAACCACCAAATTCTGCATTCAAAACTCATAAATTTGTCAAAACTCACAACATTACTCTGTTTTACTCTGTTTTTCTTTACATAGTTAGTTACAAAGGTTGTTACAAAGGTTGTTACATTCCACCATTATCAAACCTTCAGATCATCAAGAAAATCACTCTCAATTCATCAAAATGGTGGTTGAAATACAAAGCTCACAATCATCCAATTCAACAAACACACATGTCATCAACTCACCCTATCATCCACTCTACTTCCATCCTAATGATCATCCATGACTTCTTCTCATTTCTAAAAGGCTTCTTGGTTTAGAAAACTATAATACATGGAAAAGATCAATATTGATTGCCTTAAGTGCTAAAAACAAGCTAAAGTTGGTTAATGAGGATTATGAAGAACCAGATTCATCATCTGATTTGAGGGCTTATTGGGAGAGAGCCAATGATATCTTGATCTCCTGGATACTCAATACAGTTTTTAAACAGATAGGTAATAATCTCACATTTGTCAATTCAGCAAGTGATTTGTAGAAAGAATTATATGATCATTATTCATAACTACATAGAAATAGGATTTATCAAATTGCAAATGAAATAGTTGACCTTAAGCAGTCTAATTGTGCCATTAAAATCTATTATCACAAGCTTAAGGGGTTATAGGATGAACTGGATGCTATTGAAGCACCTTATGCCTGTACTTACAAGTGTGTATGTGTTAATGGTAAAGAGAATGGTGAAAGGGAACACAGGAAAAGGTTGATACAATACTTGATGGGGTTAGATGAGTGTTACACAAACATAAGGGGTCAGATCTTGTTAATGCAACCCTTACCTACAGCTACAAAAGCTTACACCATGCTCAGACAGGAAGAAAAGCAAAGGGAGACCCAAAAACAACATATCAATACCCCTATTGCATTAAACACCTATAGGAATTCTCATTCATCTTCATACAACTTATCATAAAGAAACACCAATCCCATCAATTTTATTCAGCCAAACACTCAGACTGACAGGAGAAACACATTAGGAAAGGAGTTTTCTGTGGTTACTGTAAGAAAGAAGGACACTCAAAGGAGGAATGCTTCAAGCTGCTTGGTTATCCTGTTGGTCATCCATTGCACAAGAAATACTTACCACCTTCTCAGAGAACTCAGTCAAACAATAGTCCAAGAATAGTTAATATGGTTACTGGTGAAACTTCCAATAGTGGGGATCCTATTCCATCTCAATCAACACCACTAGAGTCTACACCTCAGTCTGCACCAAATGAGGCTCTTGTTTATGCTAGGATGGATGATTTGCAGAACCAATTGAATCAAGTTTTGATGATGATGCAGACCAACCAAAGTGATATTCCTGGCACATCCATGCCTCATGTGGCAGGTATACTTTCATTTGATCCTAAAGCAAAAGTTTCTCTCAAATTAGTTGGTATTCATTCTTTTAAGACTAGAGCTAGTGTTCACTCTTTCATTGCCTCACACATATCAAACTCTTACCTTATATGGATAGTGGATAGTGGAGCCACTGACCACATTTGTATCTCACTCACACATATGCATAACATCACTAACTTAAAAACACCCATTTTCATAAACCTACCCAATGGACAAACTGTCAAGGTCACTATCACTGGATCAGTAATGTCATGTACATACCCTCATTCACATACAATCTTATCTCTATTAACCAACTCCTACACAAGTAAAAAACAATTGCATCAGTTACTTTCACTGCTGATACATTCGTCTTTCAGGACCATGATGGCAAGGCTACTCATGGAAATCTACATGGAGGACTTTACCTCCTACATACTGTTTCATCAACCTCACCACCAAGGATCATCAAATCTTACTCAAACAACCTTCATCTGTGGCATGCTACACTTGGACACACCTCCTTTCCAACCATTCAGAAAATAAAAACAATTTTTGTTTATGTACTTTCAAATTTAGATACAAAATGTAACATTTGTCCTTTAGCCAAACAACATGTACTCCCTTTTTCCATTAGTGCTTCCAATGCAAAATGTAAATTTGAGCTTGTTCATATTGATGTATGGGGTCCCTATAAACATAAAATAATCAACCAATGTTCTTACTTCCTTACAATTATGGATGATTACACAAGGGCCACATGGACTTACCTCTTACCATCCAAACACCATGTTTTCACAACATTTCAAATTTTTCACACCTCTGTCAAAACACAATTCAACTCCTCAATTCAAAAAATAAGAAGTGATAATGGGACAGAATTCATTAACTCATATTTTCTCAAATTTAGCAAAACACATGGCATCATTCATCAAACCTCCTGTCCATACACCCTACAACAAAATGCTAGGGTAGAAAGAAAACATAGGCACCTACTTGAAATGGCAAGGGAAATTCAATTTCAAGCACATTTTCCTATCCATTTCTGGGGCTACAGTATCTTAGCAGCCACACATCATAAATAGAATACCTTCTAGAGTCATCAATCACAAGTCCCCTTATGAACTTCTTTACAACAAACCACCAACCTTAGATCACCTTAAAACCATAGGTTGTCTAGCTTATGCATACCACAGAACAACAGATAAATTTGACACCAAATCCACTCCCACCACTCCCACAGTTCTCATTAGATACCTTCACAATCAAAAAGGATACATCCTCTATGACAAACAAACACACAAAACCATCATTACAAGAAATGTTTTATTTAATGAAATGATGACATCAAATAACGTCACTTTATTATATCATTTATCCCATCTATTTTGCCCACTTTTATATAATTATTGCATTATTTGGTACTTAATTGCTTAAAAGTTGATAAATGCAGTAATTCAGGAGTGTTTTGTGAAGATAAGCTAAAAGGCGTATAAATTGGAGCTAAAACAAAGATATTTGAAGATTTCTGAAAATTTACCAATACGTCGTATCTAACTAAAGAGATACGGCGTATCTGCTCCAAGACTTCACAAGAAAACGCGTTTGACCAATTCCCAATACATCGTATCCATGCTATCTACATACGTTGTATCCATGAAGATAACTATTCAAAGATATAGTAAATCAAGTAAATTAAGAATAATATCAAAGATTTATTATGAACGTAGCGCGCACTCTAAGGAATCCAGCCCAATACGCCATATCAACCTATCTGTATACGGCGTATCGAGTATTTTTCAGCAACTATAAATAGAAGACTCAAAACGAGTTTTAAGTGTACAATATCATATTCTTTATATCATACTCATCAGAGACGAATTTTAGAAGAGAAGATCAGCCATAAAGGTCAAGCATTGATCACGAATCCATAGAAGACATC
>BQNB010157725.1:0-15115 GCA_026074375.1 Tanacetum coccineum | reverse complement strand
ATTTAGAAAGTTGGAATTTCTAGTGCGCATGCACTAAACAAACAAATGAAATGATAAAAGAAATGAGAAAAGGAAATATTTTTTTGTTTACCGAATAATCAACAAACTTAGGGTAATTCTCTTAAGTAAAATAAATTTTACAAAAGAGGTGCGCCTTTTTCGTAAGTGACACAAACGGTAAAAAAATTTGAATCTTTGGTTCGGGAACTTATTGATGGATAATACTTCAATTGAAAGTATTATTTGTTGGTGTTCTTTTACCAACTTTGTAATATTTTTTTTATTTCTTAATGAATTCACAAGAAAAATCAAAAAATCCGGAAGAGCAAATATTTTTATATTTTTCTTTTTTAATTATCTTCTACTTATATTAAAAAGAAAAGAAAATTATTTTTTACTTTTTATATTTTTAATTTTTTTTAATTTTGATTTTTCTCAAAAGTGTAACTTTCAAAGACGAAAGGTTCTCCAAATCACGATCAACAAACTGCAAACGAAGGAATCTTAATCACAAATCCCCGGTAACGGCGCCAAAAATTGATTGCAGGTCAATTATATACGTAATAATATCCAAAGTATAGAAAACTCCAAAACTACCCTTGAGGACAAAGGTAGTAGGAAAATTCTTACAAAAATATCACACGTAAGAAACCGGTAAGTGATTACCAGGTCGTTTTCCCAAAGATTTATGAAATTGAGACCACGTTTGTTATTTGGACAATGACTTGAATTGGATCAAAGATGATTTGATTTCTAATATCCTAATAGTGAGAAAATTAAGGGACAATTAAACCTAACTACGAAAAATCAATACGGGAAAGTAAATTCTAACTAAAAACGCAAAACAGGAATCCTAAACGGGACCTAAAAACCCTAAATTATCAAAATTAAGCCTAAAAGGATCTTTTTGGTTTTTGTAATACTTAATGACTAAAAAGCTAAGGCAAAGAAAACTAGACAAAAAACGAAGGTGATACGGGCTTGAAAACACTAAAAATGTGAACGGGAATGAATCCCGTTCTTAAAAAAATGAAATTTTGCAATTTAAACCCTACTGAAGCAAAACTAATTTTCCTAGAGACTATATGATAAAAGAAATTTTTCTAAAAAATAATTATATTTTTTTTGACTTTTTTTATAATTTTTTATGAATTAAAAATGATTTTAACAATATTAAATGTTTAAAAATACTAAACTAATTGTAAAAATCCTGAAAAAATTACGAAAAATATCTTGAACAATGAGGAATATAGGAAAAATAAGCTTGGAAACACAACATATAGAATAAGCTACGAAATAAGCCTAAACAGCTTATTTTACTAAAAGAGCTCAAATGTGTATAAGAAATTAATTTTGCAAAGATATAATGAAAAAATCCCCAGGGCGCGTTGGTTGAGTGTGTTGTGTGTTGTGTTATAAAAGGTGAGGATGTTGAGGTCGGGGGTTCGAGCCTTGCTCATCCCCGACTTCCATCTTCCCTTTTTTTTTGAAAAAGTTTAAAAAAACAAAGTTGAAAAACAGCTTTTAATAAGTTGATTTTTTGAAAACAACTTTTCTAAAAGTCACTAATAAGCTAGAAAAGGCTTAAAATTCAGA
The DNA here is from genome assembly GCA_026074375.1 of Tanacetum coccineum. NCBI lineage: Eukaryota > Viridiplantae > Streptophyta > Magnoliopsida > Asterales > Asteraceae > Tanacetum > Tanacetum coccineum. Next base: position 13,519 of record BQNB010157725.1, on the reverse strand, counting down.
CAATCTACACTTAGCTATTTTTTTTACTTTGAAACAAAACTAAATAAGCTAGAAACTGAAATAAGCTATAACAAGGACTGAATAAGCTATTTTTAGACTAATACTATCCTAATAAGCTAAACTTAACTAAAAAGAAGCAATTCATAAGCTGAGATTATTAATTTAGCTCCTATGCTTACTACAGCTACCAAATAAACTAAATGGCACTTTTTAAGCTTAATTTTAACTAAGCTATTGGAATCTTATGGCAATAAGCCCTATATCTACTCGAAGCTTGGCTTAAACTCTATTTAAAAAACAGAAATAATACATTTTGAAATTCAAATAAGCATAGAAAAAGCTACATGAAAAGACTACTTATGCTGTTTATATATGTTTTTAGTTTTTATATGAAAAGGCTAAGAAAACTAAACCTGACCCTATTAAGCTAATATTAACTAAGTATAAACCTAATAAGCTATTAAAAACTAAGACTAAGGCTATGCTAATGGAAATACGCTAAAAATTTCAAATAAGCACTAAAATGAAAAACTAGAAACATCAGGACCCAAAGGGGTTTCTTTGAGCGTATTTATCAATAACATTAGATTCTTATGCTTAATAAGCTATAACCACAACCATTTAAAACAAAACCTACAAAAAAGCTACTTTGAACACTTTTAAAATTATTTTGAAACTCAATTGACCAATTAAAAAGCTAAGTAAAAAACTGCTTATGTACTTAGCATGTTCTGAGTACATTTTTTTTTATTTGGTTTTTTCTTTTCTCAGGTTTCTGATGATTTATGAAGATTCGATTAAAGCTAGACTGAATACTCTAATTTTGAAAACTAAGTTTAAACTTAGATTACTAAACTTCTAACTATACGTTACTGATTTTTAATAAGCCTAAAGTACTTAAAACTAGCCTAAATCTATGAATAAGAGACTGTTAATTTACTCTAACAAAACCTTCTTAAACCTACCAGTACTAAGTTTAAAATGGATCAAAATTTGCACCTTATGACTTTAAAAGTCAAACAAACTATTACACATTATTTAAACACAAGTAAACCAGATTAGAACATAATCAAAGCTTAAAACAACTTGGATCCTAAAAAGCCTTTAAACAACCTGATCTACACATCCCCTGATGCACAGACTTCAAATCAAACCACAAATTTCTCCAATTATAATTCTAATCCATGAAACTTACTTGAAAACTAATTTTAAATTATTATGAAACTGATTCAAGCAATTAGAATAACTAAATTTGACTTTTAGAGGTTAAATTATACTAATCCAAACACTCCTTTAACTAAATTATCTCAACAATTATCAAAGCAAATCATGATTTTAATCCATAAACTTCAAATCCAGATATTTGCATTATCCGTACCTACACATTCACAAATAACAAAATACACAAATACAAGCATATTCAACCTTTGTCTTATCAAAGCCAACAAAATATTTGCATTATCCATTTCCATTCCCCTGATTTCTTGGTGCCCTGCATTCTCTAGCAAAGTGACCTCTCTTGTGTCAGTTGTAACATTCAACCTTTGTCTTATCAAAGCCAACAGTTTCTTTGTCATTGAAATTCAGATTCCTTCATGTCTTCTTTAAGAATCTCTTCACCCTCATGGTAAGCATAGCTACCTGCCATTTGAGATCCATCTCTTCAAGATCATCAGTATCAATCTACTCCAGATCCATACAATTGTCTAATTGTGGTACTAATAGAATGATTAGCAAAGCAGGATAAATATACATATTAATCATAATTGATGAAGAAGCTTGTCCCTATGAAACTAGGATAGAAAACTTCCATGAACATTAAATAACATATCAGATACTTCATTATTACTAGTTAGTGTTTTTCTGAAGATACAAAATTCCATATTCTGAGAGTTTGTGCTTTTAGCTTGATTGACCTTAATCTCAGCTTCATATACCTTGCAAATTGTGTAGCAAATCATCATGGCTTAAAGTGTCTAGATCAGATTTGTTTCTCATGATCAAAGCAATATTGTTCCAAGCTGATGGTAGACTTCTCAGCAACTTTAGATTTACATCTTCCTGAGAGATAACTTTACCATGAATTTCCAATTGGCTGATGAGTTTCTGAAACCTATCATAGTTTTATCCCATCCTTCAATCTTGATGCTGTAAAAGTCTTATATTGATCCTCAGATTGTGCTTCTGCATTTTCTTTGATTCTTTGTACCTCCAAACCTGGCCCTTGATGGCTTCCCATAAAGTTCTTTGCCATCTTAATACCATAAAACTTAATAGTGTTCTCATGAATGCCAACAACATAGTCTTTTTTGCATTCAATTTATTCTTTCTTGCTAGCTATGTTAAAGCAGTTTAGAGGAATTGTGACCATTCATTACCAGCACTAGCTGATGCAATAGTAGGTGTATCACCATTCATAGTAACCTCCCAAAGAGCATAATCAGTGTGAGTAAGATATTGCTTCATTCTCATGCTCCATAGATCATAGTCTCCAGTTTTGAGTACTGGAAGTTTTAGTGCAGACACTGTTTGGGTAGTTTCTGATTGTGATTCCATCTTCTCTTTGATTATGAGATCTTGTGTAGATATAGTGTTCTTCTTATTCAGAGTTTCTCAACAAGCTCTGATACCACTTGTTGATCCTTTCTTGACAGATCTTACTTACCTTGTTAAAGCTTAGTTATCTTGGATAGATCCAAGACAACTATAGTAGAAACTAAGATTGAGAATATCACAAGCTATGCGGAATCTAGTTTGCAATACTAAAAAGAACAATGAAACAGTAAAAACAAGATCTAAACTTTCAATATATTGAGTACTATTTTGAGTTACAAAATAGCTATGAATACTAACTATGATTGCTATGCAAACTATGAATACTAATATGAAAACTAATATCTAGATCTATGTCTTAGGGTTCCTTTTATACACCAAGGAAACCGTAATGGGCTTACAAAACGCGTTACATGATCATGCATATCTATTCCTAATATTTCTCATGCATATCACATAAGAAGTACTAACTATTATAACTAACCGTATTAATAAACTGACAGACTAACATTTTGTATTGGCAGCACTAACTATAATACTAACAGTACTAATGACTTAGACTGTTTTCTCTAATCTTCAGCAGCAGCACAAACTTGAACCAGCAGCATTAACTTCCAAAACTAACAGTAGTAACTTCAGAAGCCTTTAATTCCCAACATTATGTGTCACTTTCACCCACATGCATGGGAAGTTCAAGAAAAGATGCTTTTGATTTAATTCCAAGACTTATGGTGCATTTGGTTTGGGTTTAGGCGTCCACAATATAACAAGAGAAGAGGGTGAACGAAAATTTTGACTTATGGACATGAAATGGACGATAACTAAAGTTTACACGAAAAGATTTAGGGTTTCTAGGGTTCCGTTAGATCAAAAACGCGAAAAACGCAAGTGTAAAAATAACTACCAGGAGTGATCATAAACTATGAAACACTTAGAAAAGATAAATTAGCTCATATATCATCTAAACTAATCAAAATCCAAAGTCGGAACGCGTTCGATGACGTTTTTCAGATTTACGCAGGTTAACTTCCCGGTAAACTGTCGGATTCAAATGTAACGTATAAAAGTCAAAAATAATTGTCAAAAAGTTTGAAAATATTGACCTGAAAATTTTGGGGTGTGACATTCTTCCCTTGTTAAAGAAGCTTTGTCCTCAAAGCTTAAGACGTGGGTTCAGGATTAACGAAAAGGTGAGGGTACTTTTTCTTCATTTGATCTTCACGCTCCCAAGTAAACTCAGGCCCTCGTCTTGAATTCCAACGGATCTTCACGATTGAAATGCGGCTCTGCTTTAGCCGTTTAACTTCCCGGTTCATAATTTCAACTAGTTCCTCAATGAAATTAAGCTTGTCATCAATCTGGATCTCATCCAACGGAATAGCTAGTGGTTCGTCTACGAAACACTTCTTCAAATTGGAAACATGGAAAGTGCTATGAACTCGGCTTAATTGCTCTGGGAGTTCTAGTCGATAAGCAAGTGTTCCCACTTTAGCTAGAATCTTGAAAGGTCCAATATAACGAGGGTTCAACTTCCCCCGTTTGCCGAAACGTATCACCCCTTTCCATGGCGACACTTTCAACATGACCTTATCTCCCACCTCAAATTCCAATGGCTTACGTCTCCTGTCGGTGTAGCTCTTCTATCTATCTCGTGCAGCTTGAATACGCTTCTTGTTCTGAATTATCTTCTCAGTTGTTTCATGAACAATTTCTAGACCAGTGAGCTGAGCGTCTCCAACCTCATCCCAACAAATACGCGATCGACATTTTTGGCCATAGAGATCTTCAAATGGTGCAGCTTTGATACTCGTGTGATAACTGTTGTTGTAGGAAAACTAAACCAAAGGTAGGTGTCTATCCTAACCTTTCTCAAAATCAATCACACAAGCACACAACATGTCCTCTAAGGTTTGGATGGTTCTCTCACTTTGACCATCAGTCTATGGATGGTAAGCCATACTCATATCCAATTGAGTACCTAAGGCTTCGTTTAGTGATTTCCAGAAATAAGATGTAAACTTACTGTCTTGATCAGAAATAATTAATACCGGCACTTTATGTCTCGAGACTACTTCCTTCAAGTATTGTCTCGTCAACTTCTCCATTGAGTCGGTTTCCTTCATTGGTAAGAAATGAGCATACTTTGTGAGTCGGTCTACAATTACCCAAATTGTATCTTGACCAGACGTCGTCTTTGGTAACTTAGTAACGAAATCCATAGTATTCCCACTTCCATAGTGGGATCACAGGTTGAACCAACAAACCAGATGGTTTTTGGTATTCGGCCTTGACTTTGGCACAGGTCAAACATTTATTGACGTAGGTGGTAATCTATGCTTTCATATTCAGCCACCAATACAGTTTCTTTAAATCCTGATACATCTTGTCCAATCTAGGATGAATTGAATATTTTGACTTATGCGATTCATTCATAATCAAATCTCTTAAGTTACCAAAACAGGGTATCCAACTTCTATTCCTCATGCATAACGTTCCATCAGCACGTGGCTCTAGCTTCTTAATTATACCACATAGATCTCCGGTTCCAAAATTCTCCTCCTTTCTTGCCTCAACCTAAGCGTCTAAGATCTGGCACAGGGAGGTTCAGACCAATCGTCATAACCAAAGCTCGAACTCGTAGTGGCTTAATCCATTCCTTTCGGCTCAAGGCATCCGCCACCACGTTTGCTTTTCTCGGATGATAACGAATCTCGCAGTCGTAGTCGCTCAACAGCTCTAACCATCTATGTTGTCTCATGTTTAACTCTTTATGATCTAGAATATGTTGCAAACTCTTATGATCAGTAAACACAATGCATTTCATGTCGTACATATAATGTCTCTACATTTTGAGAGCAAACACTACAGCTCCAAGCTCTAAGTCATGTGTAGTGTAATTCTCCTCATGAATCCTAAGTTGACGTGATGCGTAGGCTATGACCTTCTACCTTTGCATCAAAATCGGGCCTAATCCTTTACGAGAAGCATCACAGTAAACCATGAAGTCTTCACTTCCTTTGGGTAATGATAAGATCGGTGCACTACACAACTTCTGCTTCAACAGTTGAAATGCAGCTTCTGCCTTTTCACTCCAATCAAACTTCACGTTCTTTTGAGTCAGCTTCATCATAGGTTTGGCAATCTTCGAGAAACCTTTGATAAATCGTCGGTAATAGCCAGCAAGACTTAGAAATTGACAAATCTCTGTCGGAGTCAATCTTAGCTGGGTCCACGTGAATGCCTTCACTATCAATCACAGTGGCTCATCAAGATATTATCCATACTCATGTGGACTCACCCTTCGATAGCCAAATGTCGCATTTCAAAAACCTTGGCTAACCGACATTCTTCTCTTCTTAAAGCAACTCCAGGATTAACTTAAGGTGTTTCGCATGCTCTTCTTTGCTCTTGGAGTAGATTAAGATGTCATTAATAAAAACGATCATGAATTTATCTAAGTACGGTTTTCACACCTGATTCATCAAATCCATGAATACCGCCTGTGCGTTGGTAAGTCCAAATGACATTACTTAAAACTCATAGTGACTGTAGCGTGTCCAAAATGCCATTCAATAGATGATACTCATCACAAACTCTGAGTTGGTGATAACAAGACCTTAAGTCGATCTTCGAGTAGACATTGCAACTGATCAAATAAGTCGTCGATTCTCGGAAGTGGATATCAATTCTTCACAGTAAGCTTGTTCAGCTCGCGGTAATCGATACACATCTGAAAAGATCCATCTTTCTTTTTGACAAACAAGACCGAGGCTCCCTAGGGTGAGGAACTCGGTCTTATAAATCCCTTATCAGAAAGTTCTTGTAGTTGAGTAGACAGTTCTTGCAGTTCCGATGGTTCTAATCTATACGGGGGCTTGCCACGGGTGCAGCACCAGGGACCAAGTCGATTTGAAATTCAACTTGTTGTGTAGGCGGTAGCCCATGCAAGTATTCTGGAAAGACTTCCAAAAAGTCCCGTACAGTCGGCACATCCTTAAGTCGCTTCTCCTCTGACTTGTCCTCGATTTCCTTCTTCGTCACTTGTGCCAGAAAAATTAGGCAACCTTTCTCAATACATTTCTGGGTTTTGATGCACGATAATGCTTAACTTTGAATTCTTTCCTCTGCCACATATATCACCTTAGACTATCAAAACTTCATCTCCAAAGGGAATTCACACAATCTTCTCATCACAAACGATCACCACATGATGGTTCGCTAACCAATCCATGCCGATAATGACGTCAAAACTATCAAGTTCTACTAGCATTAGGTCAATATTGAATTGGTGACCTAACAATCCTAACGTACAACCTCTAAGTACATTATCGGATCCTATTAGCCTTTCCTTAACTAGCTTAATAGGATACTTAATGTCTAAGATAGATGGGATGATGTCACTTAAAAGGATAAAAACTGTAGGTACAAAATTTATGTCGGCTTGGTTCTAGGTACTTGCAATAATTAGGTCCTTTGCCTTATTTCATGACCATTAGAAACTTGGACGATGAAGAAATTTCCTAATTTTCTCGATTCTATCCCAAAGAATGAGGATAAGTCTATTATGTTCTAAAATCTTAAAATCCGTAATTACCGTGACTACAAGGAGCGTGACTCGGTCTCTTGGCTAATGGTACGGTGTCTCTATATGGTAATATTGAGGAAATCTACTTAGTTACAGAGCTTATTAATACGAATACATATGACAGACATAACTCGCAAACACGCGCGCAAAATATTGGTAAAATATGAAGATGATAAAATCTTATCGAAATTGTAGAGAAGAGAAAAAAAGAATATAGAAGTGGAAAGTGAAAATAGATTGGCAAAATTTTTGAGGTGACTACTCTTAGCATAGGATGGTCCTCCCTGAATTATACATAGGTGATCAGGCTATGTATAATTTAGGTACTAACGATAAAATGCTCGTTTCGTCAAACTAGTGTTATGTTTAAAAGTTTGTATGGTATAAACAGTGTTGTTTCTAAGGTAGAAAAATAGTTCGTGAAAACGAGAATATTGTAATTTATATAACGATGCACGGATATTTTGTAAGACTTAGTAGGAATAGTTTAAGAGGTGATACCAAAATAGTTTACGAGAAAATCACGTGACAGTTTATAGTGTAAGAGTGAAGGGTCTATAAAATGGTAACAAATGGTCTACGAGTTGACAACCAAATAGCTTATATTGCGACAACGAAATAGTTTATAAAAGACATGAAGTAGTTCGTAAGATGACGTCAAAATAGTTTATAAATGACAACGAAATAGTTCATGAGGTAACAACGAAATGGTTTGTAAGATGATTGCAAAGTGACTTTTAATAGGGTAGCAAAAGAGTTCATAAATAACAGTAATATATGTTATAAGATGGAAATGAATTTGTTCATTAAATGATAGCCAGATAAGTTATGAGGTACTAGTAGGGATAAGTATAAGAGTTGACAACTGGTATTATTATGATATTCAATAGTTTATAATGGTAGTTACGAAATGATTTATAAAGCGATGGCAAAAGTTTAATCTTTGACATGAAGACAGGTTAAAGATGAAACAAATAAGTTTGTAAAATGGTTTGGAAAATAGTTTGTGAGATGATAGTAAAATAATTTTTTAAGAAAATGACAAAATGGTTTATAGGGATGACTGGTAAACATTTGCTTGTACGTAATATCACATGGAATAGTTTTTGTAAAATGCTGAGCAGCGAAATTGTCTATTGATAATAGATTGGTAGTGATTTTAAGAGTTGTAGTTCTTACATAAATAGTATAATAGAGATGAAGATTAAGTGTGAACAGACGGTGATTCATTCATGACACATACATTAACAGGAAATTTAAAACATCCACTCAATACAATGAAATTTATAGAAAAGTACTAATGCGAATATAGTCTAAGAAGACTTTGACTTAGGTCACTAGGTAAGGTGGGAAGATCTCTTCTTAAGCATTGTTCTTGTCTTTGACGGCACTAGAGTTCTCGCGAGCTTTTTCCTTCCAAATTTGGTTTACTTGGTTCTGATTTCTCAACTTCTGGCATTCATTCCTAAAATTTCCCAACCTTCCACATTCATAGCAAGTGATGGTGGCCTTTGGAGTTGCCACATGGGTTCTCTAGTTCATTGCGGCAACGGATGTCTTACAATCCCTAGTCATGTGGCCAACCCTCTTACATTTACTACACTTCACAGTACATGGCCCAACATGATGCAACTTACACTTGTTGCAGTGAGGTAAATTCCCAGCATAAGCCTTCTTTCCATTGACTTCAATAGTGTAAGCCCATGCCAAACCTAGTTTCTTGTAAGGTGGTTGTCGTGGCACACGGTTATCCTTTGGTTGGTTCTCAAACTTCCTCTTGTTGTTAGCATCCTTTTCTATCGTGGTTTCTTGTCGTGTGACCTGATTCATCGGATCGTGAGTCATGCAGATTTTTGTCTCGTAGATAGCAATAGCTTCAATAGCATCAGTAACTCGTCGGGCCAAAATCTGGTCAATCTTTACAGAACCCTTTCCTTGTCTTGTTTCCGACATTTTCTTCGAATCAAAAGAAATAAAAGAAAAATAAAATAAGTCAAGTTCCTAAAGTCGCATTTCCAAAAGTGGAATGTTACGAGGTGATTGTTTAAAGTCATGTTCAACTTAATCGGCGTGTTTTAGATGACGGTATGAGACGACGTGGGAGAAATAAAAGTATGGGACGGGTGCTCAACTCGCGTTCGGGTTCGGACAGTAAGATAACGTAGGGTCGAAAGATTGTTACAAGTTTCGGTGTTATATAAAATAGTATAATGTAAATTTATGAAATAGTTCTAATGACCATCGTATCACTCACGATGTCTTTGGAAATGTTTAGAGACCATTGTGCCACTCACAATGTCTTAGGAAAATTTAGTATTATATAGACAACTTCTATAAAAGAAATATACGTAAGGCAGACGTAAACGTAAAGAAAAGACAACGTGGGGCAGGGTTAAACCCTTCATAGTAGGTTCAAAGGTTAAATGATGTATAAGTAATTATGGCAATATGATATATAAATTGCACTTATATATATACATATATAGAATGTTATTATTATTAGATACATATATAAGCACGGAAGCACGTAGGATCATATACTGGTTATAGACCAGACCTAAATATACTACCTGGTTTTCTATAACCTTGGCTCTGGATACCAATATGTCACACCCTAAACGGGGCCTGGACGAAAAATACGTGTCCGGGGGCGTGACGTCATAATACACATCACACAAGATACAAAGAACGACCTCTAAGGGTACGTTTAAAAATCCAACATCATTGCATTGATTAAAATAGTTAAAGTTTTACATAGGCCCAACGATAATATGCGAAAGCGAATAAAAGGTTTTAAAGTTTGACAACGATGTTAACATAGATAATCATAATTCTCAAAAATTGGTCCAATGCAAGGCAACACCAACAAGCAAGCAAAGACATCCATAGCTAAGCACCTGAGAAAAACACGCTAAAAATGTCAACATAAAGTTGAGTGAATTCATAGGTTTGAATTTAATATTAAAAAAGGGACCATAAGTTTACAGTACGCACGTGACAGTTATAACAAATACAACTTCACATAAAAAGCATTTATGTTTGCACTAAGCTCATGACACCGAAGCTCAATATAAAAGGAAGCATTTTATATGCCAAATAGTATTCCTCGCCCTAAAGATATCTGACCAGGATCACCTATTGACATTCCGACATGGTATATATCTGTTGTTCGGACCTCCAAAACTAGTAAGTGCTACTTACCTGGATAGGGATAATTAGTCCCAATAGATCTATTTACAACATTCGCGCTTAATTAACCAGTACAGTCTGTTAAGCAATTGACGATTCATGATAATCGGGCATTAGTGGTTTATTCGCTACTTCGGCAACACGTAATCAGGAAAAAGAAACGTAAAGTAATTGTGTCCATATTTTAAAATAAGCAATGTTTCTCACCCCAAAATAGTAGAGTAAAAGTAGTAAAACATGGGGCTATGAACTCACCTTAGCAAGATGAGCAAATGATAATTCACGCAAGAAAAATATGATATAGAAATCTAGCCGCGACCTAGAATAATAACGCGTCTTAGAAACAGCAGTTTGGGAGGACACATGTCTCTTGCATCTAATGGGCACAGCTCCATTTTGTCTGAGTGGGGGGGGGGAGGTGGTGTGGGGGTGGAATATGATCGGTCAGGATTTTTGTTTTGATGGGGTTCGGGAGGCCCAAAAGTATGGGGGAAGGGTCACCGGGCGGCGGCGGGGTGGGGGGGTTGGGGAGGGAGGGGGTGGGGTTACTTCTTTCGGTAGTGGGGGGTGGTTTAGGGGCTAGGGGGTGCTTTGGGGGGTGGGGCGGAAGGGACGGGGAAGGTCGGTCAACAGTGTGGGATGGTTGGGGCGCTGTGGGGCTTTTGGAACTCGTTCGGGCCGGTTGCGAAGGTGAGGAGTGGGACAGGGTCAGAGTATGGGCGGTAAATTTACCAGGTAGTGGGGTTGTCAGGGACTAGCGGGGAAGTTTTGGACTCCGGAAACGTCGGCGGATGTCTTAATTATGTTACTAAATCTAATAGCACATGTATGTTTTTTTTACTTTAGTTGTTTATTAGATTTATGATATCTTTTTATTTTTCTGTCTTTAGTTTACTTTCTGTTTTGTTTTAATAGAGATTCCAACTTACAGAGAATATAAGCATGTGTATGACCACCAAAACATCAAGAAAAAACACGAAAGCGTTAAAGGTAAATACAAAATGTAGTTTGCGGTTAGGGGCTTGCTGAATTCTCTCTATACTGACAACAATCCGACCAGTTCGTTGATATCAAATGACCTTAATCATCACCATTTCTGCACCATCGCCTCTAAATCCTTGATTTAAGAACACAACAAACGATAACTACTTGGGAATATGCCTAGCAATACCCTCGTTTTATCTTCGATAGCAGGAGTTATCACACCTTTTGTGATAATATTAGCTAAATGTGTTGGTTTTAGAATATGGTATGATAAATTAAATAGTCGTGTGTTAGGATCGAATTCAGACAGGATGGCACAAATATGATAAAGAGTTAACGAATTAATAATTATAATTAAATGTAATATATTTATTAAATACACGGAAAACGTTTTTGTAAAGCGTCGTTAAGTTTTTTAACAGTAAGTAACTAACGAAATTAAAGGAAGACTAACTTAGTAAATAGGAAGTCGAGAAGGAGAAGGTTCCGGAACACCCCATGAGGGTGGTATTGGGCCGAGTATAGGCAAGAGGGGAAAAAGAAAAGATTTTGTTTCCTTTTTCCTAATAGAACTTGACTTGGGCTCTAAGTTTGGTTAGCCTATATAAACAAAGGAATTAAGGGATCATAAGATATAAGTTTTGTACACACAAAAGATCCCTAAATTTTTCTTTGTTCTCCCTTGTTGATCGATCGGCCAAAATCATCCCCAAGGGATTCTTGTTCGATCGACTTTAAACCTAGAAACGTTTTCTTGTTTTCAAACTAGTCTTTTGGTTAACTTGTTTCTAAAACGTGTGTACAAGAACGTGGTTTAATCTCACTATAGATTAAATCTTGGATCGATTAACAAAACTTGGTAAGGGGTTAATCAATAGATCCACATAAACCCTAATTAGGGTTAGATCAAGAACAAAGAAAACAAGAACGATTCTTGTGCTCGCGAGAATCCAAAGGTATGTAACCCGACCCGGTTAATTATATGCATGTTAATTATATGATTTGTTATCGCTTCCGCTATTACGTGCTTTGATGTTTGATTTAGATTATAAATTGTTATGCATGCTGAAAAACAACAGTGGCATCACGAGCCGTTTTAACATGTTAATAATTACCGAAACCTAAAATCTATAACAAATATTGTATTGTTGTTAATTACATGTGTTTAGAGTTTATAAAAATTGAAAGAAAAAAAATTAGGGTTTTACCCTAAATCGACCAAGTTGGTCGATTTTTTTAATGAAATTTTTTTTGAAACCCTAGATTACATGTTAGATTTAAAAAGGTTTATTGCATGATTAATTGTTATGTCATGTTTATGGTTACGATCCTTGATGTTCTTTAATTAATTGTTAAGTGAATTTTGTGGATCCATGACGAACATGCATGTTTTTCATGGATCATATGGATATATGTAGTAATTGTTACGTGTATTGTTTAATGTTGCCATTAATTTTAGTACGACAAATCTTGAATTGGGGAAGACCTCAATATTAATAATAAATTAAGTTTGTGCTATGTGGTATATTTTAATTATGGCTTACGCAATCGTTAACTCGATGCATGTGGGTCATTTTTTTGAAAAAGTAAGAGCCATGATTAAATATATGCATAATAAAACCTAGATTTTATTATTAGGGTTTATCGTATAAAAAGAATGCATGTGGCTACATGTTTTTTAATTAACGCATATAATTTGTTATTATGTGTTTACCACCTTAGTCGTTTTATTTTTTATTAGAAATTACTTGTTTTTTGGTTTATATAATTGATGCGAATTGTTGTAAACAAAAGGGTAATTTTTTTTGAATAGAAAAATAATATGGACTAAATCTATATAAAAAATTATGAATTGTTTTGAAGAGTTAAATTTACAATAGTTTAGTTGATTGGTAATTTTCGTACTAAATAGTTAGAAAGGCTCATCCAATTTGACAAACTGTGTGGGAAGTTTAACGCGTCGCTGGTCGAACCCGACTAAAGAAGGAGGTTATGCTTCAGCGCTGACCGAATTCTCGGCTTGCTTGTGCGTCAAATTGGAGTTACCTACGACTATTTAAATTCCACATCCGAAACACTAAGTCGAAAGACTTATGCAAAAGTACGGTGTGAACGATGATTATGGGTACTTCAACCAAAACTTTGTTTATTTAATCTTGACCTAAAAGTTAATAAAAAGTTTTTTTTAACATATGCTATGGAGTTGTA
>BQNB010157724.1:0-7500 GCA_026074375.1 Tanacetum coccineum | reverse complement strand
ATGAAAGGCAATCTCGTAGATATATGAAAGGGACGTATGATGAATACAATGGAATAAAATGATGTACCTTATAGTAAACCAAATAAATTAATGATAAAGAATGAGATATATACGTGAAAGAGCTAAATGAAATAAAGGATATATTGGTATAATATTTAATCACGAGTTCAACGTGGGTTGACAAGAAAACACGAAATCATATGCATAAGTAAATACATGAGAATGACAAGTATCATTAGGATCTAGTGTAATATAAAGAAAGATGAAAAAGTGTGAAAGTAAAAATGCTTAAGGCAATAAAAGTGGAAAGGAATTGTAGGTGATGATCAAAAGGTATGTGGATGACAACAGATTTAAGAATGATAAATTTAAACATAACTTGGATCCATGTGAATGTAAGTGGTATCCTTCGGGAAAAGCCTAATGTAATGGTAATCCACCGTCTTGTCCACGCTTGTTAAAGTATAGAAGTGAATGTTAATTTACGCAAGTACGATTAAAGTCCCATTAAGGAAATGTTATAATGAAAACCCCCCGATTTTTACAATATAGCAGCGGAAGCAAATCTGGGGTATTACTTTCAGGAAACAACAATCATAAACAATAAAAATGACCCCAAAGAGACTTTGTTCAAAAAATACGTTATCATTCTTTTCAAATCAAGTTTTTACAAAGGCAGGTCCCACCACTATTACATACAGATGTGAATGAATAACAAAGTTTTAGCCATCATCGAGTCCATCCACTCCGTGCCGTATATAGCTCAATAACCTGAGGATAACATGCTAAAAAGTAAGCAACAAAGGTTGAGTGAAATTCGTAGGTTTGATAACAGTTTGGAATACAAGGTTATAGTAGTAATAATTGTATAAACCACAATTATTAATAGAAAATGGTATTGTTTATATACACCCGTTATTAGTAATAATTGCAACGAATACATTTATCATAGTAACAGTGTATTACTTCTGTTAAATTTGTCTTGTGATTGGTCGTTTGGTCATATTGGTCATGTTCCTTGTCTAAGCACATCGCAGCTAACACATAATCATAAAAAAGTCCATCAATGACTGAAGAACACCATAATATCAACATATTAACATCTCAAAGTCAATTTAACGACTTAAGACAATTTAAACGACTTGTAGGATTTAAATCCAAAGTCAATTTAACGACTTGAAGTCAATTTAACGACTTGTAGGATTTGTAATATTAACACATTAATATCCAAAGTTAATTTAACGACTTGAAGTCAAATTTAACGACTTGTAGGATTTATGACACTAACACATTATCATCAAAAGTCAATCTAATGACTTGAAGAACTCATAATATCAACATATTAACATCCCAAAGTCAATTTAACGACTTGAAGTCAAATTTAACGACTTGTAGGATTTATGACACTAACACATTATCATCAAAAGTCAATCTAATGACTTGAAGAACTCATAATATCAACATATTAACATCCCAAAGTCAATTTAACGACTTGAAGTCAATTTAACGACTTGAAGTCAATTTAACGACTTGTAGGATTTGTAATATTAACACATTAATATCCAAAGTCAATTTAACGACTTGAAGTCAAATTTAACGACTTGTAGGATAGATAACTTAGACAGCAATTGTAATGATATGTCAGGATAGCATGTAATTTGGAAAACACTTGTATTCGTAATTTATAGCAGGTATCCCCCTCACAGGTTTATGAAAAGATTGAAATGCGAGGCTATGAATTCACTAAGTCTTTGAAAAGTAATCACATTGTTATAAGATAAACGAGTATGTAAAAGAGTTTGTAACAAGCATGTATCCCCCTCGCGGGTTTATAAAACATGTAAAATAAGTAAAGGCGAGGTTATGAACTTCACCTGATAGGTAGATGCAATAAATATTTCAGAATGAAAGCTGACGACCTTATCACAATCTTAACAGGGAATGTTGATATAGCAAAATGATAATAAACAGCCACGTCACGCAACCTGAGTAAATATGTCAAGTCTTAAGAAGATTGTACTCTAGAACTTTAGTTTTAAGAGTTATGAGTTTGATTGAAGAGTTTGGAATTATTGTATCACCGTTCGGGCCATCATAATTCAGAAGTCATTCAGTAAACGTTTGAGGAGCTAGGGCACTTTAAATCGTAAACCCAACAACTCAGTCAGAACGTAATACCAAGATGAAACCTCTTAATATGAAGCTCCCTAGTATTGTGATATGATATAATCGGTTTTAAGCGTTTTGATCAATATCTGGAAATGTTAAGCACGAGAAGCGTTAATTAAAGTTATGTCTTGTAAGGTTTTAAACATGTTTTTATACTTTTTCAAAATGTTACATTTTAGAC
The DNA here is from genome assembly GCA_026074375.1 of Tanacetum coccineum. Lineage (NCBI taxonomy): Eukaryota > Viridiplantae > Streptophyta > Magnoliopsida > Asterales > Asteraceae > Tanacetum > Tanacetum coccineum. The sequence goes on along the minus strand of BQNB010157724.1, from coordinate 5,150 downwards.
CCTTGAGTTTGAAAAGTGGCAGAATTTACCCTTGGAGTTTGCACTTTTACGACTTTGGTCCTTCAACTTTAAAAGATATACCAAGTAAACCTTGCACTTTGAAAAGTGACATAATAGACCCCTATAGTTATAACTTTGATAAAATGACATATTCAGCCCCTTTAGTTATAAGTTTCAGAAAGTTACGATATATACCCCTTGCATGGATTATAATTACAAAACATGTCCAAATTGCCATGCAAGCTTATTTTAACATTTCAATAGACATTTATAAGTTATAATAAACTAAAATATGAAGATTTAACGCAACGCAAGTTTAAAATAACGATTCGTTAAGCTAGGAAGCAAAACGGGTCAAATTAGGGTTTCAAAACGTAAACGCGCGGGTTTTAAGTTCAAATTCCTTCATTAATCAATAAAGTGGTTATTTTAACATTATTTAAGCATTCTAGGATAGATTATAACAATATTTAACCATTATGACATTTAGTTTTAAGAAAAACGCGAAATTAGGGTTTCGGGTGTACGGTTTTGGATCAAAACGAAAAATGAGCATGAATTGAGTTATGAAACTTTAACAAGAGTTTATTTAGGATCATATGAACATTATAAGAGTGTAGGAGCAGAAGTAGAACATCCAGAACCTGGGTTTGAGCTTATAGCTTGAAAACGGGTCGAAATCAGGACTTTTAGCTTCGTACGCCTAGAATAATGACTCTGGGGCTTCAAATCTTCAAAGCTTCGCTTGCTTACTTCTCTTAGATCTTCTTAGAACTTATTGGAGCAAAGGATTGCTTCCTTGAATGGGTTATAGAGGAGGAAGTGGGGGATGAGTTCAAATGAAGAGTTTATGCTTCTATTTATAGTTGAAATGATCTTGGTGGCCAAGGAATGCTTATGACTGATATATGACATGTGTAAGGGCTATAGGGTTATGAGGAGAGGCTATAGAATGAGTTGTATAAGCTAGAAACTAGCTTAAGGGTGTTGGCTTGCTTTGGTGATGTCGCGGCTAAGAAAAGAGACAAAGGGGTGATGTGGTTCATTTTTGTACCATGAAATGGAGTAGATATTTAGGAGGGGTGCTTGTAAGCTGCTTAGGGATAAAGTAGCATGGTCATTGAGGTGTTTGTTTGCAATATAGAACTTTAAAATGGGTTAAAATGAAAGAAACTAGGTTTCGGGTTCATTAAGGGCTTATTTAGGGGTTTTCAAGCTTTGTAATTGTGTACAATTTACTTGAAAGATAATGATAGATATATGTTCACAAGAATTGTATTAAGGATTAATAACAAGAATTGATATGTGGTTCGGGTTTAAAATGGGCGAAAATGAGTAAACGGGTCCGAAGTTCCAATTAGGGCACAATTAGGGTTTCTTGGATTCAATTTGCATATGGTAGAAGTAAAATGATGAAATGATGATTGTATGTGATCGAGAATGTTGTAAATTAAGTTATTACAACTTATTTGAGTATTGGTTTAGGTTTACAATGGATAAAAATGAAGAAACGGGTCATGGTTTAGTATTTTGCTCGGGTTAGGGTTTCTAACTTTTGTATTAGGGTTTTGAGTATAAAAATGTGTATGAAAGTTTATTAATAGAATAATTAGGGTTTAAAAATTGTATATTGAGTGTATTAGCTTGTACAAAAGTGGTGGTGAAGAAATTGAAGGTAAAACAGAGGTAAAATGGCTATTTTGGATATCGTGCATTAATGACTTGTATATTGTGCTTTGAAAGCTTGTACTTGACTTGTAGGGAGTTTATATTTAAAATGAAATGTTATATTACTTGTACATATGATTTAGATATTAAATCTTCATGGAATTAAGGTTTAGAGGTATACGATAACGGTTTAAAGCCCGTTTTGATATAACGTTGCGAATGGTACATTATAGGAATAATGTACTTTGCAATAAGGATATGATGATATTGACTTGACATATTGTGATGTTTACTTGACATATATGAAGACAGGATGACAAAGGTAGGTTGTGTGAGCTCGTCTACTTTAGTTATGTAAGTTACATGACATACTAAGATATTGACAATGTAAGTAATGCAATAAAGTGAAAAATTTCCCCGTATAATTGTGAACATAGTAAAATAGGTTGATGAAAATTCTTGAGTTGTTATATAGGCCTAGCAATATTAAGTGGACTTAGGCCAGTTTTCATTAAAATTGCTCTAGGAGTCATGTTTCTGCGAGAGTGAGGGTGAGCCTTTTTAGCAGAATAGTTATAATTCACCCTTGTATAATTATTCCCATTTACCATCATTTCCCTTTGATGGTGATTGTAGTGAGCCTGCAAATGGTCAAAGCTTCCACAAATAAAACATGCTTTATAATACATCATAAAATTACTTCTTAGCTGTTGGGATTTAAGATTATTCTAGTTTCTTTGATTTCCCCTAGGTTTTTATGATCTATGCATCTCTGTATACTTAACTGGTTTCCTAACCGTTTTTTCTTGTTGTTTAACAGATTCTTTCTTTGTAGGAAAAACAGTTTGCTTCTCTTTCTGTGATACCAACTCCTTAACCAATGAGGCATCAGGAGTTTTCTTAACCTCATTTAAAGTATCTACAAAGATACTCTTACTGACCTTAGGTCCATAGCCTTCAAACTCAGGCTTTTAGAACTCCTCAAGACCAGAGTTAGATAAATCAATAGTTAGGGGTACAAATAAGCATGTAGGTGGAGGTGGAACAGTATTATAACTTTCAAACCCTATACCCTTCCTACTGTTATCAGTTATTTAACTCCATATCAATTTGTCTAGACTGTTAGAAGCATTTTCAAATTTGTTAATTTTAAGCTCAATGATTTCTTTCTCTTTCTTAAGTTTATCTAATTCACATTTAAGCACACTAATGTCAGAGTCTTTATATGTGATATATCTTTTAAGAATAGCAATTTGCTCATAAAACATAACCGCATTCTTTTTGTAGAAGACAAGTCGTTCTTCTATAGATGCTAAATCTCTTTTTTAAGTAGCTAGATCAAACTCATATTTATTAAGCTCTATCCTTAAATTATCATATTGATTTTTAAGAGTTTCAAAGCTTTTAAGACATGTGTTAGAACAAGTTTTGTCATTATATACCTCTGAGTCTGAGAAAGCCATAAAAGCCATGTTGGTAGGGGCTTCTTCATCTACCATAAAGCTCCAATCAAAATCAGCCCTATTAATAGTCACCATTGCTTTAGAAGAAGTGTCTTCCACATGTATAGTCCTCTTAGAGCTGTCTTGATTCCAGTTCCTGTTGTCTTGATTCTTAGGCCTGCTTTCTTGGTTCCTAGAACCTTTGCATTCCCTTGCAAAATGTCCCATCTTATCATAATTGAAACATTCTGCCTTAGACTTATCATAAGCAGCTATATCACTCCCATTGATAGTGATCTTCTTACCAGTTATCTAGTAATACCTTCTTGCTCTCATGCTTAGTAATGCTAACTGCCACTTTAAATCCATTCCTTCAAGGTCATCTTCATGGATTTGTTCAAGGTCTTCATGTACAAGTTGAGACCCATTTGGATAATTGGCCAAAAACACATAGACAGTATCATCACTTAATTTAGCAGTGTTATCATGAGTACTAGGTGTACTAACTGGTGTGTTGACAGTACTAACTTAAATATTAGCAGTATCAACTTCATTAGTACTGTCAGGAGATGATATAAAGGCCATATTCATAGAGCCTGAGCTTGAGCTTGTGGTTATAGTTCTTTTGACCTCTTGTTCAACAATCTTGAAATTGTTATAGAGATAATCAAAGCTCATTGTGTCAAGATCTGATTTATTCCTCCTAACCACAACATGAGTGTTCCATTTAGAAGGCAGACTTCTTAAGAATTTTAAATTAAGATCTTCTTAAGAAATATTTTCTCCTAAGATTACCAACTGGCTAACAATTTTCTAAAGCCAATTAAAGATAGAGTCAAGTGACTCTGTGCTTGGATCATTGAAGTTCTCATACATCTGCTTCAAAAGTGTCTTTTATGTCTTCTTTGTGGCATCATTACCACCAAATCTTGCATGTATAGCAGCAAACAAGGTTTGAGCATCCTTGTATTGATTGAATGTCAATAGATGTTCATTGGGAAGTACCATCAGCAACATGCTTCTTACTTTTACATCATTCTTCTTCTGGGCCTTCTCTTCAGTGGTAACAGGACCTGGTATTGTTAAAGTAGAAGTACCATTTGCATTTGCTATTGTTCGAGCTACAGGTTTGAAAGAATTGTCATTCTTTGTGACATCCCATAGAGCATAGTCTTGTACTTGAAAGTACTGCTCTATTCTCAGTTTCCACATCTCAAATTCACCCTGTTTGAGAAGGGGCAACTTTGTAGCAACATTGTTTTGGGCACTTTCTAGATCCATCTCTTTGTGTGAATAAAAAGTTCTTCTAGATCAAAGTTTCATAACACAAGCTCTGATACCACTTGTTGATCCCAATTCAAGATCTATTCTTTAGCTTGTAAAGAGTATGTTACCTTGGATAAATCCAAAATAACAATGGTAGAAACTTTGTATGTGTATTAAAGAGTATGCGGAATTAACTCTTTAATATCTAGAATAATTATGAATGTAACAGTTAATATGAATGAACAAAAATGTAACAAAAAGATTCAATATTATTAAGATCAATAATTTGAATACTTTGTCTAGTTCTAGGGTTTACAACCTTGAAGCTATGAATATCTAAATCGTATGTATGACTGACTTTTTGATTCTATACCTTAGGATCTCCTTTTATACACTAAGGAGACCTACAAGGCTTACAATACTTTCCAAACTTATCATGATCTTCTAAACAAATAACTTATACATATCTTTTACAAAAATAACTTAATACTTATCTTCGTAAGTATTCTTGTTTTCCAATCAATCTTTATCTCTTCTCTGATATGTCTTTGATCTCATCTCTGTCAGCATAATCCTTTCAGCAGTTGTATCTTTATAACCAGCAGTACTAACTAGCAGTAGTAAGTACCAGCAGTACTAACTTTATGCTAACTATTGTAACTTTACTCTAGCAGTACTAAGTTATACTAATAGTGTTAGGAATAAATCTTCTGTGTACTTAATACTGCCAACAGTACTAAAAGAGTTAGTACTGCCAGCATAAAGTTCATACTG
>BQNB010157723.1:0-15116 GCA_026074375.1 Tanacetum coccineum | reverse complement strand
CAAGCAAGACTTGCAAGAGAGAAGGCTGAAGAAGTTAAAGAAGCCAACATTCCATGGGATAATGTGCAAGCAATGATAGAGGATGATAGGTTATTAGCTCAAGAAAAGAGGAACAAGCCACCAACTAAAGCACAAAATAAAAGTAAAATGTCAACTTATCTGAAACACATGGCTGGTTACAAGCAAAGTCAATTGAAGAACGAGTCATTTGCAGAAATTCAGAAGTTATTTGATAAAGCCATGACAAGGGTAAACATGTTTGTTGATAAGGATACTGAGTTGGTGAAAGAGAGCTCAAAGAAAGCTGAAGCAGAGATGGCACAAGAAAGTAGCTTAAAGAGAGCAGGTGAAGAGCTAGAACAAGAGAAGGAAAAGAAGCAAAAGATAGATGATGATCAAGAAGAAGCTGAGATGAAAAAGCTTATAAAGGTTGTTCTTGATGAAGAGGAAGTAGCAATTGATGCTATACCATTAGCTACTAAACCTCCAAGCATTGTTGATTGTAAGATTGCTAAAGAAGGAAAGATCAGTCTATTTCAAATCATAAGAGCTAATAGAAGTTCAAAAAGGAACTCATCAATGATTCAAATGCTTAGAGATTTTGACAGAGAAGATTTGGAAACTCTATGGAAATTAGTGAAAGCTAAGCATGGGAATACAAGGCCAGAAGAAGGCTATGAAAGAGTACTATGGGGTGATCTAAGGACAATGTTTGAGCATAATATAGAAGATACAGTGTGGAGAAATCTATTATGAAACAAAGTGTTGATTTGGAAATTAATTGATTTCTGTGGAGTACACTTTATGAGATTTCAAGACATGCATCTCTTTATGTTGGTTGAGAAGAGATATCCCCTTACACCAGCAATTAAAACGGCCTCAAACAATTGAAATGTTACATCAAGCAAGGTGTTAAGTAATTATTTAGTAGGATAAATTTATTAACTTTTGCACATTTATTTTATTGGTTACGTAAAGTGTTTAACGTTTCGCGATAAAATACGTTTAGTGCATGTCCCGAACCACCAAAAACCTTTTCTAACGCCTTCAACAAATACCCACAATTATACTAATACTCAAAATTTAACAAAATTTCATCCCTAATATATCTAATATGCGGATATGGGAAAAAATCTAGAAAAATATTCATAAAAAATATCAACTTAGATTGTACATACACTTACCAATTAAAACCTTAAAGACTTTCATTCTATCTTGACCAAAAGACTGTTTCCTTAAGATCCCTGTCCCAAGGCTCCATGAATATTGACCACTTCCTATAGAAGTCTTGGACTAGTCAAAGTGTTATATAAGGCATGCATTACTAGTATTCATTCACACACTTCATTCTTAGCTAGAAAAACTTCATAAAACCTCCCTTTTTTCTTCTTATATGCCACGACCAACATCAAACAACACAAACAATCCATACAAAAATTATTTAGCACATTTACATACATTCCTACATCATTTCTAAGATAACCTAAAGTGTTTAGAAGGGTTAGTTTGGAGTTTACAAGTGTTAAACAAGAAAGGTTCAAGATTAGGGTTTTGCTTGGAATTAGGGTTTTCAAGTGTTGAAAGCTTGGGTTTGTCATCTAAACAAGGGTTTAGATCATATTTTTCATCATCATACTTCATATTATGGTTTCCTAAAAGCCTTAATCTCTTTACATTCATTATTTTTTGTGTATATAATGGCTATGTAGTTAATCACCATCTAGGAACTTATTTACTTGTAAAATGGGATTATTTACACAGTTGTATGTGTTTGGTAAACTTTACATAGATATGATTGATCTAATATCATGTTTATAATAGATGCATAAGTATTGTACAATGAGTGAGTAGATAAAGAACAGTATATATAAACAGTTATAAAAAGTAGGACATATATAAAGTTAAGGGACAAATAGGTATGTAAACTCATGGATCTTGTGATTCTTGGACAAACTTTGGATAAATGAAGGACTAAGGACCCTAATTATGTAAGATACATGGTATATATGGTTATAAAGGACTTGTAATAAAGTGGTTAAACTAAAAAGATATAAAAACAACTTTTAAACACATTTTGAAAAATCAACCAAAAGGGGCTGTTTGAATTCGAATTTTAAGGTATCCCTATATATTTTTTATAAAATACTAAATCTCATGAGGATTCCAAAAAGGTAAGAAACTCGAAAAACCGATTTATAACGAAGGAGATACGCTAATTTCAAGTTATACGTTAATTAAACGCGTTATAAAAGAAATTTTATAAAAACAAGTTACAAATTACTTTTGATACATAAGATTGGTTATTTTTCTCAAATTGTACATAATTTTAGGATTCCAAAACATTAAGAATCGTAATTTTTGGATCAATAACGAAGGAGCTATGAATTACGCAAGTTTACGACAATAAATACTTTTATAAAACTATTTTTATAAAAGTTACTTTTCATCTCAGACATGAATATTTTGAAAACATCATTAAATAGATAGGACTTTTAGTTACGAAGACGTGCTCGAAAGAATCACTAAAAATGGAGTTAAAACGAATAAAATACGACGTTTACGAGTTTTCTATAACTAATTTGATAAAAAATAATTTTATAAAAGTATATGAACAGTAAAAAGTACTGTTCACCAGTAGCTTGAAAATAAGAAAATGTAATATTTTGATACTCATCTTAATACGAGAACATGGACGTAAGAAACACCCCAAACGGGCTTAAAACGATAAAGATACGCACTATTTTATACTTGTGCACTATTTCCTGACGTGAATAGTGTTGATTTGTTTTTAATATAAATTTTTGCGAAACATTTTAGAATCATTTATATAATCTTTATACATGTCCTAAACTTTATAAATATTATTTTACAAAGACAATTGAATTATTTAATACACTATACTACGAGTACAACAACACAAACGGATAATATTTATCAAAAGCAATTTAAAAATATTATTTCACAAACTCAATAGATGGTGATGGTAGCCTATATAGAAATTATAAGGAAATAGTTTTATTCAAGTACATAGTACTCATACGACCTATAATTTATTAGGTTGCATTCGGGCGTAATTGTGATGCATTTTCTGTTGTGATTTACATTATTAAACTCATCCACTCGAGGTGAGTTCATAGCCCCACGTTTTACATTTTATAATGATTTATAAGTTTTGAGGTGAGAACATGCCTTAGTTTATAATTGGAACGCATGTAAACATTTTATATATAAACTTGATTCCTAGTTTGCCTAAGTAGCGATAACCAATATACCCACTATCAAGAACTATAATTCACTTGAGATGGAAAGAGCGTAGATGGTTAATAAATATATCTATTTTGGTGACGCCCCCGTTCGGTGATTAGCTATCATCTTCATGGTGTCGAAACGGACCAAGCCAATGACGTATACATGTCATTTGGATGTTTCTAGGTTAGAACATCACATGTTCAATGTAAGGCAAATTATATGCAATTCATTTATGTCGAGCTATCAGTGTCATATACATCATAGGGAAACCGTATAATTGTTGTGATGTTTTACAATTAATGTCATATCCACGGGGGAATCTTTGCGGTCCTACACTCAAAAAATTCCACAAACCTATGAATACACCAACATTATTGTTGACGTATTAAAAAGCAGTGTTTTTCTCCAGGAGTAATAAGGCCACGATTTGCAAGAACATTAGTGGTCGTTATTTTGGGAGACAATTGCATTAAAGATTTGGTTGCATTACACATTTGGAGAAAATGTTTGTTTTCCAACTAGAATCTTTGTATAATTTAACAATGAACAAGTAAAGCTTTGGGCTTTTGTAACAAACACTTTGCTAAATCCAATATATCGGTTTTAAACGCACTATTTTAAGGTCGTTCATGAAATAACTTAGTGCTATTTGATCTATGAAGTAGACCTCCCCAAACCAAAATCCACTGTGACCCATTTTGGGGGTGTTACCATACATTGGAAAAATCTACTAGGAAACAAAAAAAAAAGTGTTATGTGAAATTAATGATTCCTGTGGAGAACAACTTATGTGAGTTTCAAGGACATGTCATCTTTTTACATGTTAGGGGGGGGGGGGGTTGAGAAGAGATATCCCCTTAACAAAACCAGCAAACAATTTACAGAGATGGATTTGAACAAGAAGAGTTTAGGATCACATAAATTTACCCGAACAAAGAAGACTTCGGTCACTCGAAAGATACAAGACAAAAGACTAAGTCGTTAGTTATGTTATATAATTAATGTTTATTAATGTAATTGTGCTATTCCAAAGAAAAAAGCCCTGAAAAGGCCCAACAAAGGCCTCCAAGGGCTAATCCTTTATTAGAATACAATACAACCTAGTTTAGTCAAAATTAGGTTAGACTTTTTTAGAGATAATTTAGCTAGTCATTATTGTGAGGGTTTCTAGCCACCACAAGGTTTTCTTTCAATCATCAATAAATTAATTTTCTGCATCTTGATTCTACACTTCATTGTTAAGGATTCGTATGAATGATCATGGAACCTACAAATGGTATCAAAAGCCTACAGAGATTGAATGTATTGATTTGTTTTGTATTTTTTTTATTGAATTATCAGCAAAAAAAGAGGTTTGTTTGTTTTTGATTATATGTTTGTTTTGATTCTTGATTCAAAATGGTATATTTTAATCTAATAACATTCAAACCAGTCTTGTAGTCAATCAACGATCTCGTGATTTTTCTTTTGGTTCCTTTTTTTGTTTTGAAAAGTATTAAAAAAAAGGGGTCTTTGGTTTCGTGTATGTTTGTGCCCCACCGAACAAGAAGACCGAAGAGGGGAGACCAAGGAAGATTGACGAACGAGTTGAAGCGTTAAAATACAACAAGGCGATCACGAACAAGCGATTGAACAATCGATCGTACAAGGCGAATTGTGGGTTGTGGGGCGAACAAGCGATCGAACAAGCGATCGAACAAGCGATCGAACGAGTTCAATTCTTCAAGCATCGAACTAGACGATCGAACGAAAGCATCGAACTAGACGATCGAACGAAAGGATCGAACTAGACGATCGAACTAGACGATCGAACGAGTGGTGTGTTTGGATCGAACAAGGTCAAACGAAACGAATTTCGCGAAAAACGAACCGTAAAGGAAAAATAATAGAACTATGGAAATTCGCTTTATATCCACCGAACAAGACAATCGAACTAGCGCAATCTCTTGTGGACCGAACAAGCATGAACCGAACTAGGGAAATCTCTTGTGAACCAAACTAGGGAAAACTTCAAGGACGAACTAGTTAATATAGGAATAACTGACCTTGAGAAAAAACAAACCAAATAATATCAACACAACAAAAACATAACACAAATCAAACAAATCAACAATCATTTTGCGATCCTATCATTCGATAACTATAAATTAAAATGGGATCCAATGAAGAAACAAATGCAGCGCATCGGGTACCGATACTCGAGCCACCTATTTTGGTTGAAAGTGACAGACGTATCTTGGAATATTCGTATACACAGTACATTCGAGCAAACGCCAATTGCAAGAAGATATGGAAATCTAATCCAAATGGACCTACACACCTCAACCCAATGATCACGTGATCCTTAGATACCATCCATTCCCTTGTTAATAGCTCCTAATAGAGAGATATTGTTAGTGATTAGTCCTTCCTTTAAACCTACCTATTTATGTTAATGTTAGATACCTCCCTTGAATAGGACCACCTACTGATTCTCTGTTGTGGCCGCACCGAGGAAGAAACTTGGGGGATTCTGAATTCAGTGAAAGGAAAAACAAACTAGAGATGGCTGATACTCAAGCTGAAATCATTCTTAGTCAAGTGTCTTCCTAGACACATCTTCAACAACCTCAATCAAACAAGCACTGCAAAGGAGATTAGATATTGGAGATGCTCCATGCAAAGGACAGGTAGGACTATTCAACCAAAGGAAGGAATAATCTGTTAGATGAGTACGAACCTTTCGTGCTATTGGAAACGAATCATTCATGACTACTTTGTGTGCGTTTCCACAAGCTTGTGAATGACTGAAGATTACGCAGCTCAACATTCCAACTCACAAGATGAAACACCAATTTGTCAACAACCTCCCGGCCTATTAGGGTAAGTATGTACTAATGTCAAACAGAACATTGATATCACAACCACGACCATAGTTTAGATCTATACCATCTCAAAGCCTACGACGCCTCATGCCAAAAAGACTCTCAAGAAACAGGTAGGCAAGTAGGTTTTGTGAAAGGGGGGGGGGGGGGGGGGGGGGGGGGGGGGGGGGGGGGGGGGTTGATATATATTGAATGCTACAAGAATTAATTGATCCACATGGCCTATGTTTTGTCAACAACCACAACTGCCCCAGCTCCTTTCATAAATATTATTAATTAAGTAAGGTGAAAAAACAAATCAAATAGTTATTCATATATAAATATATACGTGTAGGGGTTGTGAACAAACCAAAACATACACCAACGACAAAAAACCCAAGCTTCCTTAGTTCAAATGAAACCCACCCCACCTAGTCCACAACCACACTGCACATTACTACGAAATACGCATTGAAGGCCACTATGACTCAGATGCTAATCTCAAAAGAGTAAATCAAAAGCATTTATCCCAACCCACCAACAACCAGCACTCGGACTTTCCTCCACTCAAGAACTCATCAAACGGAGCATGACGGTCACATTGATACAGTAGCACCATTACATGAAGGACGGTGCACCATTAAATAAGCAAAACATGTTGACTAGGTGCCAGAAGGTGATTATGTTTACACCAGCAGCAGTAGAATTCCAAGTTGTGCTAGGCAGTGTAAATAAAGTAAAAAACCTAAGAAAAATGGACTCTTAGAACTTACAAAAATATAAAGCCGTTACTTATAGGAACAAAGCAAAATGAAAGGAGAAGTGTTATATGCTGAAGCTGGAACATTCCTCGCTGATGTGGAATGCACAGCCACCTTATGATCAACCTCAGGCTCTGACTACAACCAAACATGTTTCAAGTCAATCATGAGGAAGGCATAGGAAACAGCAAGACGTGGAATGAAGGCCCCAATGCAAGCTGTCGCTTACATGGCCAACATGTTCATCCACTATTGCAACCAACAATGCATCAATTAGGTACACTCCAATGACAATCAAACTTTGAAAATGTGGATTATCAGTACGAATCAGGAGATGCACCATGAAGAACCATTTATACTTCCGATGCTGAGAACGTGAGAATGATGACAATGAACGATCCCGGATCATCAGTATCTTCTTGACAACTCAGAAGCCAAAAATGTCCAACTGAGGTATCTGCAGACTAACATCTGGATAATGTTTCTATGGATTGCCATCTTAACTGACTTGCAACCCACTAAGAAGTGACAGGTTTGGCCTAAGTTAATCAAGAAAAATGTTTGGAAATCGAGACCTTAAAAATGACTTCTACAATGCAAGAGCAAGAAATAAAAAGTCTGTCTAGATACCCCGAGAGAAGGTCAAACTTGAATCTTGAAAACAATGAATAACAATAGGAACAAAATCCGGGGCTAGTTATTCGAGGTGGTAAAAAGCGGGGGGAGGAACGGCAGGAGGAGAAGGGGCGAGGGTTATGATATGAGTGGTCGGGGAGCGTGTGACTTAAAGGGGGGAGGGGTGGTCGAGTTTAACTGTTGACGTGGTTACACGATATTCGGGCGAAAAGATCTGCTGAACTTTATTGAAGGATTCTTTCATTTTTCGATCAGATAAAGAGATAAACTTATCTAATTTTCCATTTCTCTAGATTCGTCAATGAACATCTTGTCTACTCTATAGAATAGTACAATATGTATATTACACTTATCTAACAAGAGTGGATTTTAAGCAAATAGCGCGTTTTATCTTATCGACACAGAGGAGTACAGCTAGCGTTAGACTAGCTATTCATCAGCTGAATGCACCATAGTTGCTTTTGTATTCAACTGTCTAACTTTGTTTGTACATCAGATCAACAAAGTTGCTGACAGAATAATTGTGGTCAAGATTAACGGGGGGGGTGTGTCTAGTGGGTATCTGTATCACAACACAAACAAGCACATGCTTTCAAAGATACCTAAAAAGGCAACCAGTGACTTGGTGCACAATGGGGGACATCCTAGGCAGCTCCCGCAACCCAGGTCTATTGGTAGAGGAGGGTGGCTCTCTAGGCATGGCAGCTAACGGGGGATAGTTATGTAGAAGATGTCAATGAATCGCTGCTTCTCTTCTTAGTGTGTGATCTTTATCTCGTCGCGACAACGGCTCCAGCGTCAGGTATAGAAATAATAACAGGGATGAGATACTTGAGTGAGAGGATATGGCATTTCACGTATAGAGCGACCATCGTGCTAGCAATCGAAGAAAGATGTCTTATAACAACAGTTCTTCAAATACTTGCGAATCGACAATTTAACTCACACTCATCAGGACGATGTTAGACTCAATCCACAGCTTATGCAAGATTGCACCTCAAGTTGTCAATATGAGAGTTACCTACATCTGAACTGCATTGTTGGTTGCACTATGGATGACAAGATTGGCCATCGAAAGCGACAGCAGCATTGGGGCCTTCATCCACGGTCGGAGTGGCTGTTGCATGAATCATGATTAGACTTGAAAAAAAAACATGTTTGATTAGATAGTCAGTAGCCTGAGGTTGAGTTCCATACGGGGCATGTGTCTTTTCCACATCAGCGAGGAATTGCTTCAGCTTCACATCTAACACTATCTCTGATTCAGCTTAAGGCTTCCCATCAGTATATGGGGGTCTTTTATACCAAGGCCTTAATGCCTCTTAGTTCAAGTTCCTCAGAAGGAATTGTCTGGAGATCAGGCGTATTGGAGCTTTCATCCCACAAAATTGCTAGTCATGCTAGTAAACCCAGCCACGCCAGTACAGCTTTTGTTCATAAAAGCGACCTCCAAGTCAAGTTCCTGGCCAGTCTTCAAAAAGTAATGCTATAGAGTGATCATGAATTAGAAGGTATGCATAAAAAAATGGGGGAACAACACAAAAACCCGACTATGATGTATCAGGACCTGAGGGTGAAAGGTGGGGGGGATTAGTTGCAGAAACAGTTATGATTGGAACGAACAACTGTTAGGAGCCGAGTGTTTATAGGCGCTACCAGCGTTTCAGGAAAAACATATACCAAGTTGGCAATTTGAGAACAGGTTTATATCAAAGAGATAAACGTCAGGGAAGTACTGTGTCAGGGTGACCGGATGGGGGTTGGATGATGAGTGATGTGAGGGAGAGATACTTAGGGATGTGGCAGTGGACAGACGAGATAGAGGACAACAACTATTATATTTGGGGGGAGTTCTTGATAACAAGAACCTGACCATTAGAGAAGAAAAAATCTCTGGATCGAAATGATTGTCAAATTGCTGAATGATTTAGAAAAAGATATCTGCACTATTGTGGATTACTTCCGATATTGTTTGTGCCCCCCTAGTTCGAATTGCCTTGCGAAGATTCTTAAATCTGGCATGCGATAGGGAACACACTAAAGTTCTTGAACTTTAGAAGCTGAGAATTTCAAACATAAACATCTAATTACTGAGAACTGAAAAACTTTTTGCCCTTTTCCGAACATAATTATGTATGTTTACAACTTAAATGTTCAAAACTAAAACCGTGCAAAGACACTTCAAGTGCCTCCAATGCAATTTTTTGAAATTAAAACGAAGTTAAGACAAACAGCTTCAAGTGAAAGATGACACTATCAGGAAGTAGATGCTCAAGGGATCAACATCATGAAAGTTGTAGAATGTAGGTACCACTGAAGGGAGGGGGGTATGTGACCACAGGCATTTTATAATCTACAGAATTCATTGCAAGATATCGATACCTCCCTTAGGATTTCAGCTATATGGCCCTAAGGTAGAAAATGGTGAGTCTGCAAAGACGGAATGATGAACTGTCAAAGTGGCTAATACTCACTCACGTTACTGCGTACACAGAAAAGCTTATGCTTAACTTCTAAAATACCCAGCTGAGAAGCCCTCAAGTGACTGGTACAACAAGTAGTGGACCTTCAACATCTGAGACACCCAAAGTGCTTGCTTCAGGGATGTATACCAACAGTTCAAAGTACATTCCACCTCCAAAAAGAGCCAACTGGGTAAAACCAACCCCGTTGCCTAAGAAAAAGCAAAACTTTTAGTATAAAAGAACCCCCCAGGACTTCAAATAGACCCACACAGAAACACCACTCAACAAAAAAAAAGCCTAATGTTTCCTGTGAATGTCTACAAGAACCAAACCGTGCCACTTGGTAAAAAAAAAAACAAAAAAAAAAAAAATCCGCAAACCTATGCCAAAGAGCCACACTCGGAACCATCGTATCTTGCCCAATAAAAGTGTGAACGCGAGGAGAGCAGCATATCACAATAGGAAGTTGAACGTTGTTGACCATAATCATTTCTGATTCGTCTTTGAAGTAATTGAATACCAAACCCCCCAGGCCAAACATAGTGTGAATCATACTAAGCAGGTTTTGAGCACCAGAATCATAATGAGAACACTACTAAGACAGCATGGAGACCAACTAGAAAGGATTGTTGGTAAGTGTTAATCTGCAGTGGAAACCCACTGGACGATATTTTTCGTTTCTATGATAACTGTCCTATAACTTCGTGATAAATGGAACCCATTGTTGAAGCCTTTAGAAACTTACCCCGAGCGTAGTTCTATATCCAAAGTAACATGAATCTCTAGGTTCACTGATTGTAAACTTAGTGATCGAAAGGCTGGTTCCAAGGGGTTATCTGGTATTTTTTGAATGCTAAAAAATTGTATCATTGTGTATATTTTAAAAAAAAACAAAAAATATATATATTATTTTAGTTAAATGGCTTGCAGTTATTTCAGACTGTAACCCGGTCTTAGCCCAGAGATTTAGTGTACGGTTCAGTGCATTATTTCTTACAACAAATTGTCTAAGCCCCGAACCATTTTTCTCGTAAACATCATATTTTTATCAAACATGTTCGGTTAACCAAAAGCAAAACATTGCACGGTCATTGTTTTTGAGGGAGAATTCAGTATTTTCTCACAGTTGGTGCAGGTCAAAAGGACATACTGTTGCTGATTCTATTGCTGAAAGATTGACACGACCAACCGCTTACAAGTTCAAGACAGATTGCAGTATCATTCCTGTCTGGGTATTCTAAAGGTCTTGTTTAATTGCTCACTTGATAATTTGTGCTATTTCACCTCACTCATACATGAGGGAGAATGGAAAACAATTTTAAGTCCAATTCTAGATCAAAACTCATTCACAAGTTACATACTTTGATCGGGGGAGAAAAATTGTGACTTAAACAGTTAAAACGGATAATGAATGATTTGATTGATTCTAAAAGTCTAAGTCCCTATCCATGCCAGTGCTAAACATCTTCGATTATCGACGCACATTTGTAGGGGAGCATAATTGTTTAATGTGATCAAAAATGTCACGGTACCAAAAGTTTGTGTTATACACACGTATCTTGATAAATTGACAAAGAATCTTATGTTTCATTGTTCCGTGTAATGATCTTATGGAAGGCTTGAGGAAGAGATGTTTTGTACATCAGGTATCGTATGAAATGCTCATGCCAGGCCTTCGGACTGCGCCCCCACTAGTGAAGTGGATTTCCATAAATGTACTTGTTACAAGTTTGGATTTCCCAAGGCCACTTCATATCTTACGGGATATATTTCAAACATCATCAGAAGCAACTGATTTAAACTTATCGTATGTGCCCCAAACACATTTTATAAGCACATCGAATGTTTTTCAAATCAATTTTGCCAATCCTTCTACGGTACTTAATAGTATTAATAAGTAAAACGCTAAAAAAAAGGAAATATACTGTATAGACAGCAGATAGAAACTGTACTGACACACACTTTTACCATTCAATTAGTAGAAATACTTATAGTTTGTTAGTCCTTCGGACATCTGGTCCCAAAGAACGGCGAACATTAGGGAATCTGATACTTAGGTATTAGAGGAACTAGCTTGTCACGTGCCGGAAAACCTGTCAAGAAGGTTCATTTAATGAATCTATCTGATTACAGGTGCAGTTTTCATACTGTAATCATTGATCCTTACAGAATCAGAGGTTAATATAACCGACCAGATTGAGTATCGTCTATACTCGGTCCCTTCAAAATATAAAACCAATGAGTGTTCACAAATGTTTTTCTAGAACACATTAAGTTGATTTTACATAACAAAATGTATTTTTGTTGGGGACTAAATAGTTCTAACATAGCGAATGACGACTTAAAGTATCCGATGCAAGACATGCTCATGTCCTTACTCACATATCTAAAGAAATCAAGAAAGTTTACATATAAAGCTTCCGCACAATCTCTGAAAATCAAGTGTCCTTTCTTAAATGCTAAACTTTTATGGGAGATAGAAGAAAGATGCATCTCAAAGCTTTCAAGATTACAACAGATATGAGCATGTGAGAACTATAGACCAGCGTATGGCAAAGTCCAAAGTGAAAGAAGATCACAAAGTATTCAGAGAAGAAAAGCTTAACAATTCCAAAGATCAAATCAAGTCATCATATCAAGTTCTGAAGAATCATGATCAAGGTGTTAAAGATTGAATGTTTAACCTACAAAAGCACAACAAGTGAAGTACCCTAGTCAAAAAACGAGATAAAGGATACAAGCCCGAGTGAGCTTCAAACAAATCCTCATGACCTCATCTTAGGGGAAGATTGATAGGATCACATAAATGGACCGAACAAAGAAAAGCTTCGGTCACTCATGAAGGGAAACTAGACAAAAGTCCTAAGTCGTTAGTTGGTTAATTAAATAATGTTTATTAATGTAAATTGGGGCAAACAAAGAAAAAGCCTGAAAGCCCACAAGGCCTCCAAGGCTAATCCATTTATATAATAAATACACCTAGTTTAGTCAAAAATTAGGTTAGAGAGAGATTTAGACATTTTTTAGAGATAATTTAGTAGTCATGTATTGTGATGGTTTTACTAGCCACCACAAGGTTTTCTTTCAATCCATCAATAGAAGTTTTTAATTTTCAGCATCTTGATCTATCTTCATTGATAAGGGATTCGTATGAATGAACATGGAACCTACAAGAAGCTTCAAGACTAATCATCTGAAAAAAATGTGCTATCGCTTCTTAAGCTTAAGACAAAAGCAATCTCAAGAAACAGTGAAGTGATTGAAGCATCGTCCTGCCTGATTATGAAGACTTTTAATGAAGAAACTTGATGATTTTTGACAGATAAAATATCAAGTATAGGGAGAGTTATTAGGATAAAAGCCTTTTGAAGTTGTTGGAAGTATACTAACTCTAAGTGGAAGTTAACTGTTTAAAGGTATTAGACAACTGCTGCTAAGTATAAATTAAGTGATGTGTAGTAATCTTAATGAAAACTATGCTAAATAGTTACTACTGCTAGTATATGTTACTACTGATAGTTACTACTTCTAGTGTAACTTAGTACTGCTAGTATATGTTAGTACTGCTAGTTACTACTGCTAGAAATGTATATACTGCTAAGTAAAGTAAGTACTGCTATTGTAAACTTATTAACTGCTGATGTTGTTTGGAAGTTACTACTGCTAAGTGGAAGTTAAGACTGTTAAGTTAGTGCTGCTGGTATAAAAGTTACTACTGTTGGTGTGAAAGTTACAACTGGTTAAAGATTACAACTGTTGGAAGAGTTTATGCTGGCAGATAAGAGATCAAAGACTTATCAAAGAAAAGATAAAGATTGCTTATGTGATAAGAATGAGATATTTTTGTAAAAGATACGTATAAGTTATTTGTTTAAAAGATCATAATAACTTAGGAAAATATTATAAGCCGGTTAGGACTCCTTGGTGTATAAAAGGAGGTCCTAGGGCATTGAGCAAACCTATGAATGGATTCAAAGCTAATTAGTCAACTCGAGATGCATAGTAAAGTTATTCCTCAAGAAGACATCAATCATAAGTTTTTGAGAAGTTTGTCACAAGAATAGACTATGCGTACTATTGTGTGGAGGAACAAACCAGAGATTGAGACATTAAGTTTGGATGACCTTTTTAACAACCTAAAGGCTTATGAATCAGAGGTCAAGAGGACATCTAGCTCAACCACAAACTTACACAATGTAGCTTTTTTGTCCTCAAGCAGCACTAACAGAGCAGTTAATACAACTCAGGGTGTTAATACTGCTTGCACTCAGGGTGCTACTGATAGCTCAACAACTGTTCAAAATTTAAGTGATGTTGTGATTTATTCCTTCTTTGCTAGCCAACCAAGTATTCCATAGCTAGATAATGAAGATATATAACAAATCAATCTTGATGATCTAGAAGATATGGATTTGAGGTGGAACATTGCTATGCTGACTATGAGGGCAAGAAAATTCCTGAAAAATACTGGAAGGAAGCTGGACATGGCCAACAAAGAAATAATTGGGTTTGACAAGTCCAAGGTGGAGTGTTTCAACTACTATAAGAGAGGACACTTTGCAAGGGAGTGCAGGGCACCCAGGAATCAAGACAGCATGAACAAGGAGCCTACCAGAAGGACTGTGCCAGTTGAAGAAACTACTTTAAATGCCTTAGTATCTCAGTGTGATGGCTTTTCCTTAACCAACTTCTATAGATTTTCCAAGTCTTCTGTGTCAAACTCTTTGAGCAGTTTACTAAACAATAAGTATGTCTTGGCACTTCCACCAGCTCTCTTTATTTCATAATAGCCATTCCTTCCTTTTCTATGAATCTGGAAATTTACAATGGTTGCAGGCTTGGTAGCTAGAGGTATAGCATCAATTGCCACTTTATCATCTTGGACAATCTCAAAGCATTGTTTAAGATCTTCTTTCTCTTTATCATCTTCCATTTTCTGTTTCTTTGCTACCTCTTGTTTTAGCTCTTCTCATGCTCTCTTAGAACTACTTTCTTGTGCCATCTCTGCTTCAGCTTTCTTTGAGCTTTCTTTCACCAACTCAGTATCCATATCAACAAACATGTTTACCCTTGTCATGGCTTTATTAAATAACTTCTGAATTTCTGCAAATGACTTGTTCTTCAATTGACTTTGCTTGTAACCAGCCATATGTTTTAGATAA
>BQNB010157722.1:0-15116 GCA_026074375.1 Tanacetum coccineum | reverse complement strand
AAAACTATGTTTAAGATAATCTTTACATTTTTATAAGTTTGCGTTTTTGATAAATTTTATTTTATGAAAAGTATGTTTAAAATGATTTATATTGGTAAAATGCGATACAATTTTTTATAAATATCTCTTGATTTTTTTTATGAAAACCATGTTTTAAAAAGAATTTTTAAAAAAACTGTCTTTATTGTTTCAAAATGAATTTTTATAAAAACAGTATTTAGATGATTCTCCCCAGGAACGTCGACTATTTCAACCAGATATAAGTTTCGCGTTATTTCTCTAAGATAGATATTCGTTCCGGTTACCATCAGTTAAGAGTACATGGAGAAGATATTCTCAAGATGGCAGTTAGGACGCGATATGAACACTTTGAGTTTATGGTTATGCCTTTTGGGTTAACCAATGTACCAGCGGTTTTCATGGACTTGATGAACCAGATATGCAAGCCATATTTAGACAAGTTTTTTATTATGTTTATCGATGATATCTTGATCTACTCGAAGTCTAAGGAGGATTATGAGGTTCATTTGAAGTTGGTATTGGAGCTGCTGAAGAAGGAGAAGTTGTTTGCCTAGTTTTCCAAGTATGAATTCTGGCTACAAGAAGTGCGTTTTCTCAGACACGTGGTTAACAGTAATGATATTCACCTGGACTCTAGTAAGATAGAAACATTGAAGAATTAAAAAGTACCTAAGACGCCATCCGATATATGATTGTTCTTAGGATTGGCAGGTTACTATTGACGTTTCATCGTGAATTTTTTTAGGATTGCTAAACCCCTTGCTTCACTGACGTAGAAGAATCAAAAGTATAAGTGGGGTAGGGAATAAGAAGAAGCTTTTTAGACTTTGAAGGACAATTTGTGTATTACACCAATATTGTCATTGCATGATAGACCAGAAGACTTTGTAGTTTACTGCGACGCGTCGAATCAAAGATTAGGTTGTGTAGTCCCACATGCGATAAGTATTTTGAAAGTTAGAAATTTGGTCGAGTTCATGTGATTTTGATCTCAAGAGGGTGTTTATGGATGTTAGATTAGTGTTGTTAGTAAGTTCGTTTGTTGAAAAAGATTTTGGTTTTGGTGTTTGTGCTTGCGTCCGATTCGAACCAACAAGGGGAAACCAAAATCAATTTTTGTTATAGCTTTGTGAGTATTCTAGTTACATTCTAGTGTGATTAATTTGATGTTATTGCGTGTTATATGTTATATGCTATAGAATTCAAGTGCGGAAAATATTAAAAGCAAATTTGATTATTGATTGAAGTTTTATGGTTTTGGTATACTAAAATTGGCTAGTTAAACATGTTTTGATAGTTGGTTTAAGTCAAAAATGTCATTTTAATGGGTTTTGAGTTGACTAAGTTTGACCGCCTCGTAGCGTGTCGAGAAAATTTTGAAAGTTGTTTTTGATAATGAAAAGTGATATAGTTCACCTTTAGCTACGTTTCGCTAAGTGGCTTGTTACGTAACTCTTAATAACGAAGATTTTACGGCCGAGTTAAGATTGGTAATTTTTGGTGTAAAAAGTCAACTACGAAGTTTGACTTTTGAAAGTCATACTTGCATATACTTTTGAATATGGTTTATAATGAGCAAAGGGTTTCTAATGTTAGTTAATTAAGGATGAAATATGAAGTTCGGATTATATTATTCTTACTTTCGGCAACATTCTAAAAATATAAACTTTATGGTAAATGTTGTGATATTGTTAGTGCGTCGAAGTAAAATGTTTTGCGTCGCACTTGGAGATTGTAGTATATGATTGTATATACGTAATAGTTATATAAATATATACGTAAGTATGCATTATATGAATTATATTACTTTTAGTTACGTACCGCTATATATGTATTATATAGGTCGCGGTTGAGACGTGAAGTTAATTGCGCTTGTTGATTTGATTGAATTGGATTATTTTGCTTAAGGTGAGTTCATAGCCTCGCATTTAAATCTTTTGAATGTTTTATAAACCCGCGAAGGGGATACGTGTTTGTTTTATAAATCAAGCACATATGATTTTATGGTATGTTAGACCCGATTATGAGAATGTTTCCGCATAAGTAGTTATTGTCGAAGTCCCTTATTTCATGAACCGTTAATCGCCTTGTGAGGTAAACGCTAATGCATTAAATAGATCTATTGGGTTTGAAAACCCCATTCGGGGAATGAATCCTTGTGAACACCCTGTCAAACAAGCGTTTTGTATTAGAGGTAGTAGGTATATGACAATAATACCTTGTTCTGGGGCAAATTGACATATGAAAGGATATATGTTTTGTTAACCTTCGGTGTCATGAGCTTATTGCATAAAAGAAAAGAGATGTTATCCATTGTATTCGTTGCAAATTTTTCCTGAGAACTAGTTATGTGTTCAAAGATTATTACTTATTGATTATTTTAAACTATATGAATTTCACTCAACATTGTTGTTGACGTTTTAAACATGTTTTATCCCAGGTAACCAAGGATGAAGGAAACGATGGCGTGGAGGTGTTGTGCATGTGATGATTTGGTGAAAGAATACTTATGTGTTCCCTGTCTTTCAAAAACAATGTCTTAATGTGTTTTAAAATAATGTCTTTAATTTGAAACAATTGTCTTTCAAATGTTGTAATGGTTTTGGTTACAATTCCTGTGGGGACCTAAACGCATTTTCTCTGATTAAATAATGGAACACATGTTTGTAAAATGTCCCATTTGGGTCGTTTTCTATTATCTTGGTGTATTGTGCTATTTAGTAACACCCAATTGCAATTTCCGTTAGGGAGAAAACGTAAGGTGTTGATCCCACTTGAATAGATCTTGCTTAGCTTGTAAAAGGGTTAGTTGTATTGAATAAATCCAAGACAACTATAGTAGAAACTTTGATTGAATATATCAAAGACTATGCATAATCTAGTCTATGATACTAAGAAGAATAAAAAATGAAACAGTAATAAGTAAGATTGTATAATACCAAACTTTAAGCCTCAATATATTAATACGAACACTCTTGATAGTGTTAGGGTTATACAAAACCTTGAAGCTATAAATGCCTTTATGTGAAGATGAGATATTGAGATGCTAACCTACATGCCTTTATGTGAAAATGGGCTTACAACGCATTTTCTATACATACATATCTTTTCCTAAAATATCTCATTCTTATCACATCAGCAGTACTAACATATAACTAACAGCAGAAACTCTTCTAGCAGTAGTAACTTTACAACTAGCAATAGTAATGACTTAGACTATTTCCTGCAGTCTTCACCATCAGTAGAAACTATAACCAGCAGTAGTAATCTTCATAACTAGCAGCAGTAACTTAAACCAACAGTAGTAACAGTTAAAAAGCCTTTTATTCCCAACAATCCTCCCCTAAACTTGATATTCATCTTATTAATCATCAAGTTTCTTTAATAAAATCTTCTTAATCCTCAGGAGGATGTATTCAAACACTCTTCTACTTCTTAAGTTGTGATCATGTAAATCTAAGAAGTTCATGAGCCATTTCACACTCATGATCAACATTTAGTCTTCTACTTAACATCCATGAAAGCATTTCTGATGTAAGAGGATATTTCTTTTTAACCATCATATGAATAGTAATTCCAGTATCCATTAATAATACATAAACTCCACGTGAATCATATAACCTCCAACTTATCAATATATAGTCTTGTTAAGCTTTCCAGATTTCATCTTCCTCACTTAGTTCAAATAAAGTTATGAGATCTCCCTAAAGTAACCTGTCATATCCTTCTGGACTTGTTGTCTTAAATCTTTCTTTTACCAGCCTGTATAGATCTAACATATATTGTCTGTCAAAATCATCAAGCATTGCAGTGAATATATTGTAAAATTTATACTTCCATCTGCCCTGATGATCTCATATTACATCTTGTCTTCTATTAGAATGTGTGTCTTCTAGTCAACTATTGGATATTTTGTAGCTAATGATCCAACATTGACAGCTTCATCATCTCTTAGAACTATCTCTAAACAAAGTTAAAGTTTTGCCTTTTCTGCATCATCCTTTAGTTTTTGCCTCTTGACACTTTCTTCATTAAGTTCTTCACCTGCTCTTTTCTTACTAACTGTTTCCTTTCTACTGCTTTTAATTTTCTTTCTACTGCCTTCCACCACCTCTGAATCTATAAGAACAAATGAATTCACCCTCTTCATTTCTTTGTCAAACAACATTTGGATTTCTTTAAAACTTTTGTTCTTCAACTGAGTGTGTTTGTATCCAGCCATGTTTCTTAGATAGGTAGACATTTGATTCCTCTTTTGTGCTTTAGTTGGTGGTTTTCTTCTGATCTTTTCAGCTCTAAGCTTTGCAAAGTGCTTCTTTCTTTTATTCATGAGCTCTACAAACAATTTTGATCTTTCTTCAATGGTTAACTCTCCTTGTTCTTCTGCTTGTAGTCTCTGAGCTAACTCATAATCTGCCTCCATCATAGCTTGAGTATTATCCCATGAAATTAAGTTTGCCTCTTCTTCTCTTTGTATTGTAACCCTTTTCTTATTCTTTTAACTCAGCCTCTAGTTCTTCTGCAAGTCTTTTATCCATTTCTTTATCAAACTTGATCTGATCTTTTTTTCTTAATGGCTTCTCTAGTTCAATCATTTTGGCTTTTCCCTTGTCTTTTAGATCATGTTGTGAAGGAGGTACTGCTTTTCTTGTTCTAAACTCACTAGGTTCTTGCATAGTCACTCCTCTTGTTGGTCTAGTAGCAGACTCACTATATTTTTCTTTTGATCCTCTTTCTTTTGCTATTTCTTTTGATTTCTCACTTCTCATCTTCATAAGTGTCTGAGCAATTGTAAGATCTTCATCTTCAATAACAGTTGTTGTTGTTGGAGGAGTACTTGGCTCAGCGGTACTAATAGATACACCAGCAGTAGTAATTGGTGCACTGACAGTAGTAACATCAAATTCATGATCATACCTCCCCTAAGTCTCTGCATCCTCTTGAACAAATGAAATCCCTTTATCTTGTTTTGATTCAGCTATATTCCTCCCCTGTTTGGATGCATCCTCCTGATCACCCAAACTTTTATCAGCAGACGACTCTATCCTGACTTTGAATAACCTCCTCTTAAGTTGTGAAGTTCTTGCCTTTTCTTCTTTTCTAATTTTTTGACTCTCTTCTTTAGACTAGTAATCTCTAAATCCTGAGCAGTCTTGACATTCTCCAAGGCAAGAACCCTGTCAGATAATTTTGTACAAATTTCTATCATTTCCATAATTTTTAGTCTGTCCTCCCCACTTCCAGGTGTGTTAACTCCTGAGAGAGGTGGATCATTGGACTGTTTAGACAACCTCTCAAACCTAGTTTGAGCAGGTTTGTCCTTCAATATGGTATCTTGGCGCTTGGGACCACTACCTAAACCAGTTCCCTGAGGAATAGGCTCATTAAGTGTTGCCATGGATTGGGTCCTAATTATGTTACCACTGTCTTGCTCTGCATCTAAGCTAGTAGCGGTAGTGGAAACCCTTTCCATAATGTCTCCCCTCTCCTCATGGACAATCTCATCTGCTACAAGGGTAGTAGGTCCACTAGACTGAGATATCTTAGTGGGCCTTTTGGTTTTCCTACGTTTGTGAGTCTTTTGGGGTTGTGATGATGATGCAATAATAGGGATTGATTTAATATTAGATGGTGAAGCAGTAGTAGGTGTGTGCTTGGGTTCAGTGGGTTGTCCTAAACCTTCACCCACATCTACTTGAGATTGTATCAACATAGTAGCAAACAATGGTGTCATAGTCCCTGAAAAATCTTTTCCTTGCCTTCTCATGTTTGCAAAAACCTGTTAGTATGATAAGGTGTATCATATTCATCATTAAAAGTTGGTGTAAGATTTTCAATTTGATTATTCAAAAACAGTTGTAAAAACCTTGGATACATTAAAAACTTTTTAGAATTAGGATCCAAGTTTCTCAACATACCATCAAAAATCAATTTAGAAAAATTAAATTTTTGATTCTTAGCCAAACATATAACTGCAGATGCAATATTTGTACCAAATTCATTCCAAGCAGTTGATTTTGAACTTAAACATTGCAAGATGGTATGTATAAGATACTTCCATTGATGGGAAAAATAAGATTTATAAAAAGTAAGTCTATCAGAAAGATTCTCATATCCCATCAATTGAAGGTTTTCAAAAATTTTAGTATTTGTGAGACAAGCAATACCATCCTCATCATTAAATTAAAGATCTCTCCTCACAGATGATTCTGATATTACTATTGTCTTGCCATCAACTTTGGCACGTATTTGTCTTTCATTATTGACTATTTTGATCTTTGCAGTAGACCAAAACTGCTCAATATAAGACACATAGATAGTTGGACTTACAGTTAAGGCATATCTGATAGGGCTAGCATTCAGAAAGTCCACTATCTCATCAAAATCAGCATTCTCTGTGGATTTTTCCAAGTAAGCAACCATGTTGTGTGAATCAACAAATTTTAGAGCCTCCATGAATGATAATTGTTGAAGTCGGTGATGAAATTGAGTTTGGGTTTGTAATTTAGAGAGTATTAGAAGATTAATAACGAATATGGTGTGATCGTATGCGCTTAAATAGGTATTAAAGAAAACCTATACGCGAAGTTTTCATTTTATAGTCAAAGAATACCCTCAGCAGTTGTAACTCCAACGGTAACCTAGCAGTAGTAAGTAGCCTGGCAGCACTAACTTTTGCCTAGCAGTACTAACTTTTGCCTAGCAGTACTAACTTTCGCCCAACAGTACTAAGTAATGCCCAGCAGCATTAACTTTTTGAGTTACCAGTTTTAACCCCAATTTCATCCTTAGCATTTCCAACCCATTCCAATCATCAATCTATCCAAACAACACTTCAGAGATTAAGCATTCCAATGCTAGCAGTCAAAAATTGAAAACGACTAACATCAAATGCTTTTGTGAGTAAATCTGCAACATTGTGATCAGTGTGAATCTTGATCACTTGTATTAATCTCTTCTCATATGATCCCTGATGATGTGTGTTGTTATATTCAATGTGCTTAGTCTTTGAGTGAAACACTGGATTCTTAACTATGCAGATGATGCTTTCATTGTCAATGAAAATCTTAGTGTTCATAAAGTTGTATCCATAGTCAAATAATTGATTTTGGATCCATAACACTTATCCACAACAATTTGATGCAGCTACATACTCTGCTTTAGTAGTAGAGTTGGCAACTACAGTTTGCTTCTTGCATCTGCGATATGTGTATCTATTTACTTCCGGAATTGACAACCTCTGTTGTGGATTTCGTGTCTAAACTGCACCATTTGTCATGTCAGTATAAGCTTCCAAATAAAATGGTGAGTCCTTAGGATACCAAAGGCCCAATTTAGGTTGACCTTTCAAGTATCTAAAGATTCTTTTCATAGCATGAAGATGTGAATCTTTAGGTGTGACTTGGAATCTTGTACAAGCACATACAACAAACATTATATCAGGCCTTGAAGATGTTAGATACATCAATGAGCCAATCATTGATCTATATAAGTGAACATCAACATCTTTAGCATTTTCATCCTTCATCAAAGGCTTTAAGGTCTGTATAGGTGGACTTGCTGTCTTCATAGTTGAAAAGCCAAACTTCTTCAAAATTTCATCCACATACTTGTCTTGACTGATAAAAATTCCATCATCTTTTTGTGTCATTTGTAGTCCTAAGAAGAAAGTAAGCTCACCCATAGATCTCATCTGGAACTTCTTATGCATTAATTTCTCAGACTCAGTGCATAAACTCTTCTTAGTAGATCCAAAAATGATATCATCTACATATACTTGAACTTAGTCGGATAACACCTTTGATTCTTTTAATGAAACAAAGTCTTCTCCTATCTTACCTCTCTAAAATCATTGTCATAAAAAGGTTAGATAGAGTTTCATTACTAAGCTCTGGAGCTTGATGTTAGACCATATAATGGCCTTTTCTCCTTTATAAACTCTGTCGGGGGAAATCTGGTCTCTTTATAATCTTGCCGTACAGAAAGCATCTTTACATCCATCAGGTACCACAAACAAAGGACTTTGAATTGAGACATGGTTAGAACAGCCTAATTGATTCAATCCTAGCAACTAAAGCAAAAACCTCATTATAATCTATTCCTTATTCTTAAGTGTAACCCTGTGCAACCAACCTAGCCTTGTTCCTGATTATAATGCCTCTTTCATCTTTCTTGTTCTTGTACACCCATTTAGTACCAATGGCTCTTTTGCCATATGGTAATTCCACCAAGGTTCAAACCTATTGTAACTTGAACTAAATAAGCTCTTCTTGCATAGCTTCTATCCAGGTTGGATCTTTTAATGCTTTGATTACCTTTTTAAGCTCTGTTTGTGATAAGAAACATGCAAATAGACAATTTTGAAAATCTTTGTGGTTGATCCTCTGTTGCACTGAACTAATCATACCATGTTCAGTCACACTCTTTGTCATCCTTCTGGTTTGAGGTGCTAAATGTAAATCTATAATGATTTGTTTAAATGGATGATCCTTGTGAATTCTGGTAGCTGGAATAGGACTGACAGGCATGTATGTATCTAAATTGTTCATGTCAGCCTCTACACCAACACCTTCATCATCTTCTGAATAGACAATCTCTTCCAAATTAGGCATATTAGGATCATCAACACATCCATAGACTTTATTCTTATCAACAACATTATCTTCTATGCTAGCAGTATTAACAGTTGAACTAACAGTATTAATATTGTTAGTATTGTTAACACTTTCATCCTGCTCTTGATTAACTCTTGGCTCCTCTGTATTTGGCACCTCACTAACTTTATTCTCTATATGTTCAGCATCCTTCTTTTCCTCATCCCCTGATGGTTTGAATCCAGCATTAGGAGAATCCTTTGAACTAGAAAAGAATGGTGGATCTTGAGTCAAAAATGGTAGCAGTATGTAATCTTTGCCAGGTACTGTCTCCAGTCTAGCTTTACCTGCATTTTCACATGCTTTTATACCTGCAATTCCCTGTAACGACTAGCTCATAATTCATACATTTTTTAGTGTATCAATATCAAAAAGCCATTTTGGTCCACTCCCTGCAACATTAGATTTATTTTCAAGAAAAATAATTTGCAAAGTCTCCTCTACTATTCTGGTTCTACTGTTAAATACTCTAAATCCCTTGCTATTCACAGAGTATCCAACAAAGAATCCCTCATCAGCCTTCCCATCAAATTTACTTAGGTGGTCTAATGTATTAAGAATAGTAACATGACACCTAAATGGTCCCATGAAGCTTAAGGCAGGTTTTCTACCTATAAAAAGTTCATAAGGGGTCTTGTTGTGAGGCTTAATTACTAATACCCTATTTTGTACATAACAAGTAGTATTAACTGCTTCAGTCCAAAAGGTAGTAGGTAACTTTGAATCAGCTAGCATAGTCCTAGCAGGCTCTATTGGTCAACTGTTTTTCCTTTTAGCTACTCCATTTTGTTGTGGAATCCTAGCAATACTAAATTCTCTCTTAATCCCTTTCATCTCACATAACTGATTCATTTCCTTATTCCTAAATTCAGTTCTATTGTCACATCTGATTATTTTGACTTTGTGATTTATTTGATTTTCTATTCCTGTTATAAAAGCCTTAAGGATTCCACTGGTCTCATCCTTAGTTGCTAAAAAGAAAACCTAACTAAATCTACTAAAGTCATCTGTGACAACTAGGCAGTACATCTTTTTCATTATACTCTTTACAAAAGTTGGACCAAATAAATCCATGTGCAACATCTGTAAAGGTTGGCTGATTAAGCTCATAGTTTTGGTCTTACAAGAGGCTTTATGTTGCTTTCCTTTCTGAAAAGCAACACATGTGTGATCATTTTTAAAAAATTTAGAAGGTAAACCTCTTATAAGATTTCCCTTCACAAGTTTGTTCATAGTTTTGAAATTTATATGCCCAAGCCTCCTATGCCAAAGATAAGATTCATCTAATGTGGCCTTTGCAAAGAACAGTTAGAGACCTCCTGAAGGGATACAACATTCTTTAAGACAACACTATAATACATGTGTATCATTCTGGACTCCTTAAGTAAGACTTGATTTTCATCAAGAAGCTTAAAGTCAGGAGACAAAACAAACACATTCAGTGTCGGTAAAAAGAACATGTTCTTCTTGTTCACACATCAGTGAGACACTAAAAAGTTATACTTAAGCTCCTTAACAAAGAACACACGATCTTCAAAATCTAATTTTCCTGTCCTGATTTTACCTTTACCAGTGATTTTACCTCCTTTGGTACTACCTCCAAAGGCAACAAATCCTCCATCAATTTCTTCATAATCTGAGAGGTAGGACTTGTTTCCATTCATAGTGCTCGACATCCGTTGTCAATGACATTGCATTTTTTCTAAAGATTCTAGCTGTGGATTTGCCCTGCACAAAAAGTAAAGAATCAGGCTCTCTGGGGCTCCAAGCCATTACAGACATGGATTCTGCTTGTGCAATCCAACATATAAATCTTTTAAAGTTCATTGATGCACCATTGTGTCTGCAGACATGATCTAAAACTTTTTGTTTTGGTCTCCAAACCCAACATGTTGAGGCCTTAACAGCATTAGCCTCATGTCCCTTATTATCACTTACTACTGCTTTTGGCCCAACAGTAGTAACATTTTCCCTAACAGTATTAACTTTTTCATTGAGATTATTTCTTATTTGTTGTTAACTTGTTAAATGGCCTTCTAACATGTGAATGTGGTAT
This sequence comes from Tanacetum coccineum, assembly GCA_026074375.1. NCBI lineage: Eukaryota > Viridiplantae > Streptophyta > Magnoliopsida > Asterales > Asteraceae > Tanacetum > Tanacetum coccineum. The sequence continues at coordinate 4,385 of BQNB010157722.1, read as the reverse complement.
ATTAAAAACATTTGATGCTGGACTTGCACAGTTCACTATTGGTCTTAGGTAAGCAGTATTAATTTGTCTGGCAGTGTTAACTGATACTGCTGCTCTTGAAGAGTTTTGCCTAGCAGTATTAAGTGTTTTAAGGCCAGATTTCATTAAGACTGCTCTTGGAACAAAATTTCTTTTTGAATGAGGGTGAGTCAATCTTTGAAAATTTTGGTGATCCACCATTCTAGCATTGTTCCATACAGGTTTTTCTGCCATTTTATTTTCATAGAGATCACAATCTTTGATCAAATGGTTAAAACTGCCACATACATAGCAAGCTTTATTTTTAAACTCAAAATTACTTTTTAATTTCTAAGTCATCAAATTATTCCAGCTTCTCTTGTTACCTCTGGGACTTTGACTATTTTTCCTAGGCTATTTAGCCTAATTATTATTCTCTACCTTCTCAACAAACTTCCTAGGTATTTTCACATGCTTATTAGAGTTAACAAATTCCACTTTAGCAAAACTAGGTTTTCTCTGTTTAAACTTAAACTCATTCTCATTCTCATCCTCACTGTCAGATATCCAATCTTCAATAAGTGGTTCACTAACAGACTTAGGTTTTGACTTACTAGTCTTAACTTTACTAGTTGCAACTACAGGCACACTGATTATTGACTCACTAAAAACATATTCTTCCTCATCAGCAAGTACCAAATTAGGTTTAGGGGGCATGAAGTTTCCAGTATAGGGAGGTGGAACTGCATGATACCCTTCACCTGTTTTGTATTTATCATTCACCTAACTATCAAACACTTGACTATCAACCACTTGACTATTTTACCCTACACTAGTCTTGAACTTATCACTTACTTGAATCTCTAACAGTTTTCTTAGATTCTTAGATGAATTTTCAAATTTTCCTAAGGTAAGTTTTAAATCATCTATTTCCTTTTCAGCTTTTCAAATTTATTTCTAAGCTCTGTTAGCGCATTATCTCTCAACATAATATCAAGTTTTAAAATCTTTATGTCCTTTTCAAAAACAACCTCATTCTTTTTATACACATCTAGTCTAGCCTCTATAGATTCTAGACCTGCTTTATAAGCTCCTACATTTAATTAAGACTTATTAAAATCTTTTGTCAGATTATCGTAATGTTCTTTGAGAGTTTCATAAGGTTTTAAACATGCTTTAGAACAAGTAGATGCCTCAGAATCTGAGCTTGAAGAACTTGAAGAACCAGAAGATGTATATGCCATAAGTGCAAAGTTTGTAGGTCCTTTTTCAGCCTGGTTACTCTAGTCATACCCAAGTCCATCTTGAACCACCAAAGCTTATGTCTCTGTTGTTTCCACTGTCACATTCCTCCTTACAGGTTCTCTGTTCCTGTTCTCCCTTGGAGCCCTGCCCTTCCTTGTAAATGGCCCCTTTTATGACAGTTATAGCATTCCACCTTTTATTTGTTAAACCCTATGGTCTTAGAACCATTGGCACTAATCTTCCTTCCAGTCTTATTTAGGAATCTTCTGGCTCTCATGGTCAGCATAGCCATCTGCCACTTTAGATCCATCTTTACCAAGTCACCAGCATCAATCTGTTCTAAGTCCTTATTATCTAATTATGGACTGTTGGATTGGTTTGAAAAGAAAGAATAGATCACAGCATCACTCATACTATCAGTATTGGCAGAGTTAGAACCATGAGCTTGATTAGAACTGCCAGAGTTATTGGAAGACACAAAAGCCACATTGTGTGAATTTTGGTTTGAGCTTGATAACCCTTTAACTTCAGTTTCATAAATCTTCAGATTGTTGTATAGGTCATCCATGCTCAAGGTGCTAAATCAGGTTTGTTCCTCTAGATCAAGGTATGAGTCTTCCATTCTAATGGGAGACTTCTTAAAAACTTCAAATTCATATCTTCTTGAGAAATAGTTTCACCCAGAATCTCTAGCTGACTGATAAGCTTTTGAAGCTTATCATAGATTTGATCAAGTCCTTCTAAGCTTGATCTATTGAAATTCTCATACTTTTGCTTTAGAAGTGTCTTCTGAGTTTTCTTTGACTCCTTATTACCTCCAAACCTTTTCTCTATTGCTTCTATCAGAGTCTTGGCACATTTGTAGGTATTAAACTTTAGTTGATGTTCATTTGGAAGAGCCATCAACAATGTACCTCTTCCCATTAACTCATTCTTCCTTGCTAACTTCTCCTCTACAATTGTAGGAGGATATGTTTGCTCAACACCATCAACAGTTCTCTTTGGTGGAGGTGAGTCTCCATTTACTATTAATTCCCAAAGAGCATAATCTGTCATTAGGAAGTACTGTTCTATCCTTATTTGCTAAAGCTCAAGTTCGTCTGGATTGAGCACTAGAATTTTGAAGCAGAAACCATTTGTGAAGATACTGCCTCCATGTTTTCACAAACAAATAGATCTGGTATGTGTAGATTATTTCTACTTATTCAAAGTTTCTCAACAAACTCTGATACCACTTGTTGATCCCATTTGAATAGATCTTGCTTAGCTTGTAAAAGGCTTAGTTGTATTGAATAAATCCAAGACAACTATGGTAGAAACTTTGATTGAATATATCAAAGATTATGCGGAATCTAGTCTATGATACTAAAAAGAATAAACAATGAAACAGCAATAAATAAGATTGTATAAAACCAAACCTTAAGCCTCAATATATTAATACGAACACTCTTAATAGTGTTAGGGTTATACAAAACCTTAAAGCTATAAATGTCTTTATGTGAAGACGAGATATTGAGATACTAACCTACATGCCTTAGGGTCTCCTTTTATACACCAAGGAACCCTAATGGGCTTACAATGAGTTTTCTATACATACATATCTTTTCCTAAAATATCTCATTCTTATCACATCAGCAGTACTAACATATAACTAACAGTACTAACTTATAACTAACAACAGAAACTCTTATAGCAGTAGTAACTAATACTAGCAGTAGTAACTTTACAACTAGCAGTAGTAATGACTTAAAATATTTCCTACAATCTTCACCAGCAGTAGAAACTATAACCAGCAGTAGTAATCTTCATAACTAGCAGCACTAACTTGAACCAACAATAGTAACAGTTAAGAAGCCTTTTATTCCCAACAATTTCGGAATCTTTCTTGATGATCATTTCGTGAACTTTGAGGTTCCCGATAAGTTCATTAAGAGATAGTGACGTTAAGTCTTTCGACTCTTCAATCTTCGTAACCTTTGCTCTCCATTTAGGATGTAGAGCCCTAAGAAACTTCCTTACGTAGTTCTTACTAGATTAACATTCATCAAGAGCTTTAAGACTAGTAATAATAGTATTAAATATAGCAAAAGCACTATCTATAGATTCGTCTTCGGAAATGACGAATTGTTCATATTGTTGAACCAAAAGGTTTATCTTATTATCTTTGACTTGGCTATTACCTTGATGGGTGATTAACAAAGTTTTCCAAATTTCTTTTGCTGTGTTACACATGAAAATTCTTTCATATTCTTTTCTTGGCAAAGCATTGTAAATAACCATTTTGGCTTCATTATTTTTAGCAAGTCTCTTTTTGAGATCATCGGTTTGTTTTTCAAAAGGGATAACCTCATCTATTTTGGTTTCTGCATTTTGTACAATAGGTTGAAAATCACCGTTGGTAATAACATGCCAAAGATCTAGATCTTTTGATTTAACATATGTCTCGAATCTATTTTTCCAATAAATAAAACTATCACTTTCAAAAAGTGGTGGTCTTTGCATGGATTGCCCTTCTAGATATTTGTCGGAATCCATAGATCGATCCAAGCTTTAAAATATAGAGATATGTGTAGGAAACTAGAAGGGGGGTTGAATAGTTTACCGGTTAATTATCCGTTTTTAAACTTTGCTTATAAAATGGTTTGATTCGAGTTTTATGTCAATCAATCAACAATATGAATCACAAGTAAACTATCTAATGTAATGAACTAAATACACAATAACAATATAAATAGATAAGGAAAGAAACGATCAAACTAAGACACCAAGATTTATAGTGGTTCAGCTACGAAGCACCTCTTCGCCCTACTCTACTCCCCGATTACTCCACTCGAGATTTCATTATGTCAACAAGCTCCCTTTAGGCGGAGAAAACCGTTTACACATCGCTTACTTTCTTTTTCGACACTAAGCTAGATGTCGAGTCCTAATCTTAGATAGAACCAGTCTAAGACTTTACTAAGTCTTTATACACTCACAAGATATACACTCTTGGATTGACACACAATCCAATTTACACAAATACATAATTTACACTATTGGATCTACACACAATCTAATTTACACAACACCACAAAGAAAATATAATGAAGATTTGTGAGCTTGAGGAGGAGGAAAGAGATCACTTAATAACAATTCATTTT
>BQNB010157721.1:0-15116 GCA_026074375.1 Tanacetum coccineum | reverse complement strand
TGCTAAATACTCAGATGAGTGCTAATGATAAATTTGGGCTTGGTTATGGGGATTACAGATATGATGGCATCTTAAGTTATGAAAATGAAGTTTTACAAAGTGTATTTATTAATAAGGAAAATGATTTAGAAAATCAGCCTTTGTATGATAGGTTTGTTACAGCAGAAGGAATGCATGTTGTTCCTCTACCCATGACAGGGAATTACATGCCATCTGGACCTGATATTGAAATATATTACTCACAATTTACATATGGTCCAAAACAATCTCAAACTAGTGAATCTGAAACGCAAACCAGTGACTTTGATACCTGTGAATCATATTGTAGTGTTGAAACACATGAATCTTTGCCTGAACCAACTGTCAATGAACCCAAAGTAGTAAGTCAACCTAAGGTTTGGTCTGATGCTCCTATCATTGAGGAGTATGAATCAGATAGTGAAGATGAGCATGTGTCTCTACCAACAGAAGAACATGAAACACCTAGTTTTGCTAACCAGCAAGTAAAAACTCCTAGGGAAACTGTTAAAAATCAATTCACACATCCACGAAGATATTGTAGGAAAAGATATGTATTATCTTTTACGCGTTTTGTAATCCTGTTAGGGTTTATCCTTGGTCTATAAAAGGAACCCTACGGCATTAGAGAGATGACACACATTGATAACATACCGATCTCATATCATACAATCAGATCTCATAGTTAGTAATCTGTAATCATATTAGCAGATTAATAGAAATCAAAGTTTAGTATTCATTATTCTTCTTAATACTATTGTGTAGATTCCGCATATACAATAAGTATTCATAATCATTGTTCTCTATAGTCAATCTGTATTTATACAAGTTGGCTATCACCCTTAGCAGGCTGCAAATATCTGTTCAGTTTGGGACTCATAAGTGGTATCAGAGCCTGTGAGAAACTCTGAGTAAGAAGAACAAAAACCAGTTATAAACCCCTATCTTATAAAACAATTCAATGGCTAGATCACAAGATGATATTCCACCACCACCACCATAACATCACAAACACCAACACAACAAACTCCTCACACTGTTTCAACCATCAAACTTCCTATTCTCAAGAAGGGAGAATATGACATATGGGCCATGAAAATGAAACATTATTTAGCCCATACAGACTATCCTATCTGGGAAGTTATACAAAATGGAAATGGACCTGTATCAATTACCACATATACGTAAGGTCAAATCAAGGTTCTGCCTCCAAGGACTGCAGAAGAGATCTTAGCCAAAGAAAGAGAAAGAAAAGCAAGGACCACTTTGCTTATGGCTTTACCAGAAGATCATCTTGCTAAATTTCATAAAATGACTGATGCTAAAGAGATGTGGGAAGCCATCAGATCTAGATTTGGGGGAAATGATGAATCAAAGAAGATGCAGAAGTATATTCTAAAGCAACAGTTTGAAGGTTTCTCTGTATCAAACTCAGAAGGACTACATAAAGGCTATGACAGGTTTCAAAGTCTTCTGAGTCAATTAGAGATTCATGGTGCAGGCGTCTCCACTGAGGATGCAAATCAGAAATTCCTTAGGTCTCCACCTTCTGCCTGGTCTCAAGTGTCACACCCCCAAAATTTCACAACAACGCAACGGAATACCACTATGGGGTGCTACTTCATAGTCCATACGCACAAGTCACAGAAAACGACCCCAAAAGAGACGTTTAAATAAATTTCACATTCGTTATATTAAAATCAGAGTTTACAAAGGATCCCATTTATAATGCAATAGAAACATTTTATTTTATACGTTTGTCGAATGGTATACAAGTTATTAAGCCTTCAAAAACATATCCGCGCGACTCAAATGCTCCCAATGCTCCACTAGCAAATAATAACCTGAGAAAATACATGCAAAAACGTCAACAATAATGTTGGTGAATTCATAGGTTTAAGTAAAAGTAGTGTTGAAATAATTTAAGTAAACTTTCAGAAGAAGAGTAGCGTTACGGCATTTCAAAGTGTTATTTCCGAAATCCAAGTAGTGATTCAGTAAATCAAGAAGTATTTAAAAGTGGACCACAAGACTTAAGTAATGGTGGACTAAGTACGTATTCCGAAGTCCAAAACAAGTAAGGTAGACAAGAGAAACAAATTCACCAAGTCTAATTATATATATTATTGCACTAAGCTCATGACCCTGAAGCTTTAACTGTCTGTCTGCCCTAAAAAAGGTAGAGTGTCTGCCAAAACAGCCTACAAATTCTTCTAAATGTTAAATGCACCATGATCAACTTGTGACCATAAATTCCGGTGGGGATTGTTAGTTGTAAGAATATTATTCAAATGACCTCATGAAACCAATGAGGTGAGAATCTGTATATATAGGGATAATACAACAATGTTTACAAATATCACTCCTATGATTAAGGAGATTGATTTGACTAAATGCCTATGATTAAGGAAAACAAATAAATACCATAAATGTTGTAGTTATCCGTTAATAATTTTCGGTTTCAAGACTGTTTCTCAAGGTCATGAGTGTTTTAAGCTTAGACGTCCAACGACAGGATTTAAAAGGGGCTTTCATATTAAATCTGTTTTTTTCTTTCTGCATATTATCGCGTGTGAACTGTTTGATGTTGATAAAACTGTTAGATCCTAAATATGAGTCTGCTGCACACGACAATGTTCGTTGTGACACGCCACCATGATAAAGGACTGAATTATCTAGTTTAGCGATAATTTAGATCCTAAATCTGAGCATGAACATTTCTTTATCAATCATTGTGATAAAGAGCACACAAAAGATTTGTCAAGACATTTAAGACATTAATGCGTATTCAAAACCTGACTTGAATACATATGAGAAGTATATGAATATCGTTTTAGAAGAACTATATAAGCAATCCATATCAAATAAACATGATACGAATGATAATGTTAAAGTTTAGAAATCCAATTTACGATATGCCATTGTTCGGTACCCAAATTATAAGCGTGTTACACTCTCTCACTTAATGCTGAATCACTACGATAGGACTACGCTGATTCATTCCATTTTCACATTGTATCAAATTGGGCCTAATTTCCCTTTGACAGATCTTCTTCCTCATCCTATAGTTTAACATCATCTTGGTTAGGCCATCCTTATGATTTTCATGGAAATCACAAATCACAAATAAGATGACAAGACTTCTACAAACAAAACATGATTGTAGTAAACCGATACCCAACCCCTTTAGTCAACTATAGGGATTATAAACAATGTGTGAATTGATTCTTAACCAATTTCCTAGGAGTATTTACTTACTTATTAGCAAACTAGGTGTTTCCTTTTCTATTGTTGGTAGAGTACACATGCTCTTCTTCACTATCTGATTCATACTACCTCAAAGATAGGACATCAGCCCAAACCTTAATGGTTGACTAACTACTTTAGGTTCACTGTATAGCTGTACTAAGGCAAAGGATTCAAGTGTTTATATCACAACTATTTTGATTTCATAAATATCAAAGTCCCACTGGTTTGGGTTTCATATTCACTAGTTTTGAGACTATTTTGGACCATATGAGTAAATTGCGAGTAATCTATTTCAATAACCCCCTCAGGTCAGATGGCATAGTAATTTACCTATCATTGGTGGGGGTACAAAGCAAGCATTCCTTTCTGCTTATAACAAACCTATCATACAAAGGCTGATATTCAAACACTTTCTTATTCCATAAATACAACTTTGTAAAACTCACGTTTCATAACTCAATGATCCATCATATCTGTAAACCCCATAAACCCAATCCAAATTATCATTAGCACTCATTTGACTATTTTAGCAAAATACTAAATTATTAGAAGAGTTTTGTGCCATTTTTCTATTTTAGCTTTAATCTTCTTTTTCACTCTCAGCTTCTGCCAATAGTTTTTATGGTTATGTAAAGACAGATCATTTTAACAACTAAGTCTATTTTTTCATAATTAACCCTTATCTTTTCCTCATACCAAAGTTGACCTTGTTGATGAGCAACTAATTGTAGCTTCAACTTTCTTTAAAGCTTGAGTATATGTTAGTATTTCTATGCTTGCATCACTAAGTTGTGCTCTTTGTTCATCATACAGTTTTTTAAGTTCAGCATAAGACTCTTTACATTCTTTTGAACAAGAAGTTACCTCTGTGTCTGAGCCTGAACTGTTGCAAGCCATCAAAGCATAATCTTCTTCTTCTTCTGAGTGACTGGTCCAATCAACACCTTCTCCATCAATAGTCACCAAAGCTTTAGAGTCCTCCTGCTTACCAGATCTTCTCCTATCCTTATTTCCAGAGTTCCAAGCATCTCTCCTCCTACTATCTTGATTTCCCTTGGTTCTGCATTCTCTAGCAAAATGCCTTGTCTTGTGACAACTATAGCACTCGACTTTGGTTTTGTCAAAACCAACCAGTTCCTTGGCATCAAATTGTAGCTTTCTACCTGTCTTTTTGTAGAACTTTTTCATTCTCATGGAAATCATGGCCACCTGCCATTTCAAGTCCATTTCTTCTAAGTCAAATTCATCAAGCTGTTCCAGATCTTCATGATCCAATTGAGGGCAACTGGATTGATTTGCAAGTAAGGAATATGATGAAGCATGTTCATATTGTGAGTTTTGACCAGAAGGATTAGAAACACCATAAGCGGTACTAACATCATTAGTACTGCTAGTGTTCTCTAAAATGAATGCCACATTCTGCGTGCTAGAGGAGATATCAGTAGAACCTTTAACATCCAGACTCCAAAGACTCTAAGAATATTATACAGATCATCAAAGCTAAGACTGTTTCCGACTCAAGGTCCTTGGCTTGGTCCTCTCAATGATTAAGGAAACTGAGACCGATGCAGAAGGTGAAGATCAAAGGAATTTTTGATTGCATCCTCATGGAGACGCCTAACAACCAATGAATCTCTAGTTGACTCAGAAGACTTTGAAACCTGTCATAGCCTTTATGTAGTCCTTCTGAGTTTGATACAGAGAAACCTTCAAACTGTTGCTTTAGAATATACTTCTGCATCTTCTTTGATTCATCATTTCCCCTAAATCTAGATTTGATGGCTTCCCACATCTCTTTAGCATCAGTCATTTTATGAAATTTAGCAAGATGATCTTCTGGTAAAGCCATAAGCAAAGTTGTCCTTGCTTTTCTTTCTCTTTCTCTGGCTAAGATCTCTTCTGCAGTCCTTGGAGGCAGAACCTTGATTTGTCCTAGTTATCTGTAAGATTGAAAAGGACCATTTCTTTTTGTATAACTTTCCCAGATAGGATAGTTTGTAAAGGGCAAATAAAGTCCCATTTCATGGCCCATATGTCATATTCTCCCTTCTTGAGAATAGGAAGTTTGATGGTTGAAACAGTGTGAGGAGTTTGTTGTGTTGGTGTTTTTTATGGTGGTGGTGGTGGTGGAATATCATCTTGTGATCCAGCCATTGAATTGCTTTGTAAGATAGGGGTTTATAGCTTGTTTTTGTTCTTCTTACTCAAAGTTTATCACAAGCTCTGATACCACTTGTGAGTCCCAAACTGAACAGATCTTTGCAGCCTGCTAAGGGTGATAGCCAACTTGTATAAATACAGATTGACTATAGAGAAACACTGACTATGAATACTTATTGTATATGCGGAATCTACTACAATAGTATTAAGAGAATAAAGAATACTAACTTGATTTCTATTTAAATCAGCTAATATATTACAGATTACTAACTATGAATATATGATTGTAATGATGAGATCTGTGGTATATGTCACTGTGTCCTTTCTCTCCAATGCCGTAGGGTTTTCATTTAATAAGACCAAGGTTAAACCCTAAACAGCTACAAAACGCATAAAAGATAATACATATCTTTTCCTACAATATCTCATACATATCTCTTAAACGGTACTAACTATTTTATACTAACAGTACTAACTATCTGAGCAATACTTAACACTTTGTACTGTCAGTACTAACTATAACTAGCGGTACTAAGTATATAACTAACGGTACTAAGTCAGGAATGTATAATTCCCAACACTAAGGATATTTTATGTTAAAGCACTTTTTCGATCTATTACAAGTACACAACCAAACACCTCACGAAATAGGAAGATGAAAACACTCAAATCACTCAACTAATCTATGTGGTAACATGTAACTAATTTGCTCAAGCTTGGCAAGGATACACATCTCCACCGCTAAAGCTAAGGAGTAACAAGTTTATAAAGGTAAATATAGGTTTTTGTATGGAAAGGCATACGGTTTGATCATTCTACAATCTTTCACCAGAAGTACTACTCCAACAAGGCAGCTGAAGCACACATACACACCCAGAATGCCGGGATAGACATGTGTGTTCGATCACATCCCCATTCGAATTTAACTAATGGTTAGGATGAATATGTATATAGGGTAGAGGAACGCATCTAACTTCTAGATATATCCACAGTTTCAACAAAATTCGTAAAACCAACGAGGTACAAGATATGCATACATAGCCGTAACGACCGAATAGACATGCATGTTCGTATGAATCCTCATTTCGCAAGTAAAAACACAACTGCTATCTTCAGGTTAGAGGTGAAGTAAATTGTTGTTAAATAGAAAATCCAGCAACAAAAGAATAAGACTTAAGATACAATTTTCAATACACTTATTACTCGACGTTACATGATAAAAGACACGCTATTTATCAACGTCTTGATCATCGATCAAAACAACAACCTAAGTTGGTGTTCTTGTAACGGTCAACTTCCAATCTTCCCAAAAACTTTACCTATTACAAGGTCAGAGTACAGATAACTTCTACTTTGTAAATAACACTAAACAATCCGTGATTTTTAGACGTATCAACGAATAATCGATCCTTCGTGTAATTCCTTCGGTAGTTGCGAAATGATTATCTTTAAACTTTCTTTCTCTTTTTGTATTTTTCTTCGATTTTTTTTTGCCAAACATTACTTCAAATCTCGATGTAGTTTCACCATCTTCACGATCATAATAATTCCGAATAATTTCTTCGATAGTTTTTCCTGTCTTCGAATTCACCAATAATTTGATGGTATTTGCAATGTGCAAAATGATCCCAACCGCAACCAAAGATATAAAATAACACAAGACTCTTGCAATACCCAAACTTAAATCACTTTAAGCAACTAGCAACTGTAAATTAAAACTTAATCTAACAGGGTAGGTTAAGGTGTAAGGGTGTAACGAAACAAATAGTTGGTGTAATTCCTAAAGGATTGTGCTCTACGGATTGTTCTAATGGATCATCACTCTAAAGATGAGAGTGGAAAAGGGTTTTAAACAGAGGTTAACTAACCGGTTTAGTTAGTTTAATAAGCAACATGTAAAGGGCGATTTTTGGTGTAATCCTAAAATTTACCAATTTAAACAAGTTACTCCATCTAAATCCATAGTACTTATCATTGCGGTCTCGAGTGATATACCAAGCCAAGTTCTAAAGTCTACAACATCACCGGCACACTCATATTTTGTAGAATTTAGGTAAACATTTAGAAACGGAAAGGTTAAATCCTCACAATATCTAACAAGGGTTATTGTGTGCGGGTTATGTAACATGTAATTTCACAAAAGTATGCTTGAATTTTTTTAAATTTGAGCATAATTTAAGCATTTTAATGTGAAAATTAGGACAAGTAAACATTCTAATTCCATCCCCTCCCCGATACCACTTTGAATATACAAATTTCCATCGTTTATAGATAAAAATCTTAAAAATACGGAATTTAAAAAAATTAGAATGAGAACTCCCTTGATATATGCTCGGATCGATTTTGCTTCAAAAGCGTTTATGAGCGAAGATTTGTGGGCTAACAAAACGTCTGAATCCTAAGCATGAACAGCACACATCATAGAATTCTAGAAAAATTATGCATTCCACCAACTTCGTCGATATTTCTTTCTCGAGGTCTTGTATATAAAATATAGGAAGAACAAGTGCATTCCTATCTTGGTACCTATGGTTAATTTAAACTAAACTAAACAAACTAATTATGGGTCAGACAGGTGGATACGGCGTATCAGTTTAGTGAATACGCCGTATTCAAAATCTAACAATAATGTATTTTAAAGTGCAATAAAATAAAGACTGATAATGTCCAGACAATCAATACGCCGTATGGTATGGAGCGGATACGCCGTATTCATGTCTGGAAAGACAGACTCGATAACAAAATTAAATAACAATCTGTGTTGTCTCCCGGGAAGCACTTTTGTTTTAGCGAATTCTTTAAGTTTAGAAGAGACTTTTCTTCAGCTTTTCTCTTTATTTCAGCTCTAGTCACCATCCATCCTTCGTCCATAATCTGAAAGATTTCTTGGAATCTCGGCAAGCCAGCCTCTTTTCTTGTAACAGTAAGATCGTCGTATCCATCTTCTTTTACACCAACATACTCTTCATCATCATTAAACGAATATTTGATCATTATATATCTCCTTATATCGCACACTAGTTGCTCATGAACTTCACATAATTCTTTACTCTTATTATGTTCATGATTTATCTCATAAGCATCATCGTAGTTTGTATAAGTATTCCATTGTCTCTTTTGTTCGTAACGTGACTCATCATCATCTTCTTTGATAGATCCTTCCATGATAGCTTTGTTTCTTAAAGCCTCGTCCTTTAATTTACAATCCTCCAAAGCTTCGTACCACTCGTAATCCTGATAATGGAGTTGGTTTCCAATAATGTAAGCTCTGGGTAAATTTCCTCCATTACAGTATCCATCATCCTTCCAACTACATGTTGGCCATTCCGAACATCCAGTCTTATAATTGAAAGGCTTGCAAGTATGTTTAACTGGTGTGGGTTTGGTCCAAACTCCAGCGTCAGTCCATGGCTTCTCATCGACCCATGGTACGTCCTTGTTTCATTTATAGATCTAATCATCCTTGTAATCTTCATAGGTTTTGAATCCTATAATATCCTTTCGTAAAGTAAACTGTATCCATCCACTTCGAGAAGGTAGTTAAATTCCTTAAATGCTAAACAGAGAGGTGTCTCGTAATCAAATATATTAGTATCGATCCTAAAGACTTCAGCAATATCATCTTCATCATCAAAAGATTCCTCATCAGTGAGCTTTACTTCATCATCTCCTCTGATCTAGTAAATCCATAATGCTTTCATAGTATAATGATCCATTGTCTTGTAGTTGAAAACTTTTGATCCTAACCATTCAATAAATGCAACATCAGACGGATCATATCCCATATCATCATCAGATTATTGTTCCGAATCATTATCCATTTTTGAGTCACATGGGATGTTAGCAACTTCAACTTCATATGTAAATAAATCATCATCCATTTTGCTTAATTGACTGACATCATCATTAAAAACTTCAAGTGATGCATCGCAAGTGAGCGAAACATCTTCGACCTTAACATCCTTAATTTTCTTGAACTCTCCTTTCATAACCTTTGTCATTCTTACTGAAAAATATACAGAAAATTATCAGTAGAACCAGCAGAGAAAGGTATATATATAAAAAAATTAGGCCTTAAGTTCGAGTATGGAAAAGAATTTTATCAGTTGACCGATACGCCGTATCCAATAGAAGTGAATACATCGTATTAATCAGTTGGGATGGATACGTTGTATTGGGCAGAGAACTGGATACGCCGTTTCCGATGGAAGTGGATACGCCGTATTCAACAGTCGATCAAAAAAGTGTATTTAAGAAAAACTATTAAATACGCAAACAATTAAACACACGAATATATACAAGCAAACAATTAAATGTAGATATACAAATATTACAGAATATACAAGAATATACTCTAATCTAAATTACACTAATATTAAGGGTTAGATCTAATCTAATGTTAAAAACCAAAATATCAAATAAAAATCAAGATTAATTTTCACTCCCCGGCAGCGACGCCAAAAACTTGATGTGCTGTCGTTGTATGGTATATTTAAAATGATTCGAGTTTAAATTTATATTTTGCCGACTAAACCAAAAATAACACTTTAACGGGCAGTGTATCCGATCGGTAGTAGTTTCATGGTAAGTAGGGTGTCGAACACTTGAAGCGAGGTTAAATCTATCAATTTAATTAATATCTTGGCTATCTAATCTATGTTAATTCTATTCTATTCTAAATCTATGTTAAACCCATGACAGTCTAAATCCTAATTCTAACGGGAAAATTGGGGTTTTTCAGCCTGAGAGACTGGCATGGTTTGGTTGGTGTCTATAATCAATTCAAGGCACTTTTACCTACGCAAGCCAATTAACAAAAGATGAAAGAGCGGTCGAACCTTATATAAGAAAACTATATTAACCATTATTAATCCGATTAGAACATTGGTTTGTTTATTTAGTGCAATGATTTCTTCTCTCGAAGTGGCATATCATTTAGGCGTTACATCATCCTTAGACCTAGACACAATAATTCTATCATAATTAAAGCATCCGCATAAAGCATCCTTATTTGCTGATTATAATCTATCTTAGGGATTAAAGCAATGGTGATCTTGTTAAACCCTAGCTCATAGAGACTTTACCCACTTACCGCTTAATGACAATTTATACACTAGTAGTTCACTTGTCCAACTATCCAATGGAATCAGAACGTTACTTGTTGAATTATCTAGGTCACCTGCTAGTCAACACGATCAATAAACCATTGGCAATGTCCAATTAACTAGTTAAGCCCGAAGCGTATCCTAGACACAGACTTAGAAGGACAATATTTGTGTAACTATGATTCTAGATGTATAGATTACTATATGGAGAGCTATCCCGGACTCTAGATCTGCTTGGTCCGCTTCACTAGATCCAGTTGAATGATAGGTCGCATACAAAAGCGCGTAAACAAGTATAAATTGATAAACATAAACAAGCACTCAATGATAAATCAAGAAATCGAGATAAACAAATACCAAACATTCATATCTTCATAATAATGGCTAATACCCAAAGGTATTAGCCTTCAAACGTCATAATAAATACAAGAGCAATTATTTAGCCAAGGTAAACTAACCGAGTTAACGAATGATACCAAAAACTGAACGATTACTAAAGTATATGGAATTACACGTTGTCTCTTATGGAATTGATAGCGTTGCTCGACCTCTTCTGCTCTTTTTCTCTTCTAAAAATCGACTTTTGTGGTTTAGGTATCAAGAATATGATTTAGCACACTTAAAACTCGTTTTTGAGTTTTCTATTTATAAGGTCTGGAAGTCGGTTCGATACGGCATATCCAAGTGTTGGATACGGCGTATTAGGGATTTCTTGGAGTAGGGACCACGCTTGATATCTTCCAGAATATTATATTGATTCCATATCTTGAATACGGCGTATTGATTCTCTCTGGATACGGCGTATTGATCTTTATTCCTCTGTGGTCTTTGGTGAGTGCAGGCACGGATACGCCATATCTTCCTTGATGGATTCGGCGTATTGGTCTTCAGAATAGTAATCTTCAAAATATCTTCATTTAAGCTCTAGAATGCGCGCCTTTTGCTAACTTTCACCAATTACTCCATAATTACTGTAATTCTCAAATATAAACGATTAAGTAACAATTCTTTGCAATAACTATAAAAATGGGTTAATAACATGGGATAAATGATGCTATAAAATAGACGTTATTTGATGTCATCAACGCCGTATCTTCTTGATGGATACGGCGTATTGGTTTTTAGAATAGTAAATCTTCAAAATATCTTTGTTTAAGCTCCAGAATGCGCGCCTTTTGCTAACTTTCACCAAGTACTCCTTAATTACCACAATTCTCAAATATAAATGATTAAGTAACAATTCTTTGTAATAATTATACAATATGGGTTAATTACATGAGATAAATGATGTTATAAAATAGACGTTATTTGATGTCATCAATCTTCTTATTTAAATAAATTGGGACTCCTTTTCCTTTAAATAAAGAAAATTATAAATCACTAAACCATGAATGTATAATTCTTTATTTATATAGATTGGGACGCCTTTTATGTAAATAACAAATTGTAAATGAGTGGGCTTATGTGTATCTGGCATGGCATGAGTACGGGTAGAGAAATAGAAAATGAGAACTAAAATGAGTTAGACGTCGTAAGAAATGAGAGTAGATGTGACCGAAAAGTTATAACGACTTTAAGGTTGTGCGTTTAACCTTAATTTAGATGCCTAGAATGAAGTTCGTGTATTAAGTTGAGGAGTTAATCAGGTAGGTAATTCCCGGAATTTAAAAAAGGGGGAAGTTGTTTAAGTAATGCTTATAATTGATGTTGATAGTACCATTTGGATGGTACATGTTAGAAATTGGTAAGCAAGTACCGACTTATGAGTTACGTGAATTAAGAAAAATCCAAGAAAGTTACGTATTTTTATTAAAAAGAATGAGCAATGAATCGGTAAATGACTTTAGGTCATAGTTGTGACTTGATGAATGATGGGAAAAAATAATAGGGTTTGACTTATATAAAGTCAAAATAGTAATTTTCTCAAGTGACATATAGTTCTTGATTGGAAATGTAGAATAAATCGATTAAGAGGCGAAATGTGAAGGAAATAAGCAAGAAAAAGAATGGGCTAAGAGTATGGGTTGTGTTATAGTATAGCTAAAGTTGCAAAACTATATAGGTTGTTATAACTAGTTGGGTATATGTTTGAAAGTGTTAAGATAGAATGAAGGGTAAAATGTGATCAAGCTTAGTTAGTATTATACGAAGATATTTTGGGGACGAAATCTAAATAAGGGGGTAGATTTGTAACACCCCGAAACTGGGTTTTAAGCATTTTATTACGAGAAAGCCGTTAGATAGTTTATCTACGTTATAAGTTTGAAGACGTTATGTGATTGGCTAGTCAAACCCGATAGTCAAACCTAAAGTCAAATGTATAAGTTATAAATATATGAAAAGTGTTATAGAAAGTATGTGGCCAATTTATGAGAAATGAGACTTGAGGGGACACATGTGTCAAATGGCCAAACTTGTGCCAACTAACTAGATAATTCCCTGGAGCTTCCATTTTCTTCTAGTATGTTATGGTGTTGTGTATGTGTTGACACAACAAGAACAAGGAGGGGAAAACCAAGATTGTCTAATTGATGATTGAAGGAGAATTGAGGTCCCAAATAACAAAATAGGTCCATTGTAATGATCTCCCACAAGTAAGTATCTTAATTGAGTTAAATTGTTAATTAAAGAGTTAGGGTTCATATACCTAAAATTAGAGGGTTTTGGGTAATTGATGTTCTAAAACCTATATTGAGATGTTTGTGTTTATGGGCTAAGATTATTTATTAAATTAAGATCAAATTAATGATTTTGGGTTATGATCATGAAATGATCATATATAGTTAAAAGGGGTTTGGATGATGGTTATGAATGAGTTAGAACTCCTTGAATTATTATGTAAATTAGAGTTGAAATTGAGGGTTTTAGTTATATGATCATGGTGATGATCATATGAGGATTGGAGATGAAAAGGGTGTGTAATTGGGTTATATAAACCCTAATCATGTATTATTTTCATGTAATAATGAATATGGTGATGATTATGGTATTATGATGGCAAGCTTGGATGATGATGATGATGATTTGGGTTTCTTGATAGCATTAGCTTGGATTCAAGGTAAGTAACTAAGACTATAATATGTTATGATGTTTGAATGATCATGTGTTTTATGTATATAGATTGTTGAGTGTTAAGTGTTATGGAATTAGTGGCTTGAATGTGAAGATGGAGCTAGTCTTGTTAAGCTCTAGTTAAAGAAGGTTCTTGATTTAGTCATGGGACTAATCAAGGTATGTAAAGGATTTATGATTAGTTATGATGTGTTAAGATGCCTTATTGCAAGTGAAAGATGGAATGTATGATATGATTGTAATGTGTATGACGATGACTAAGTAGTTTAGTCATGATGTATATGTAATGCATTTGATTATGTCTTATGTGATAATGTGTTATTGTCGGTTACTTACTAAGGGAAAGCTTACGGTTTAGTTGTTTAACCGTTTTGTAGGTTATGATGAGATGAAGGTATAGCCATGATAAGGCATATGGCTTGGAAGCTTGGCTTACGGAAGTATTGCGTTATGCGTAAGATATTGTATTAGATGCCGAGCTTGAGTCCATGTTGAACCCCCAAAGTGTTTTAAATGATTTATAAATGTGGTACGATGGTGTCCAAGTCCGGATTTTATGTAGTAATAAGCTATGCTCATATTGTATGGGTATAGTGGGTCAAAAGGGGTGGTTGGCAAAACACCCGTCAATTTGTATAGTATGTTTCCGTGAGTCGTTGAGACCACGAATATTATGAAAATGGTTTAATATGTTGTGTTAATGTATTCTAAAAGTTCTTAAGATGTATCGAGTCCCGGAAGTCGAGTTTTGCATCAAAAAGGCATAACGGGTGAGTTTGGGTGATCTGGTGGCCCTTAGCCGCCGGCTAAGGAGGGTTCTGATGACCCTTAGCCGGCGGCTAAGGATCCCGGTTTTTGGTTAGTCTTGTTTTTGTCGTAAAAATCAAACCGTAATGAGTTAGAAGTTGTGTTTTATACCGTTGGAAAGGTATTTGAGTCTATTTTATGTTAATGATACTTTCAAGGGTTGAATGGTAATGCATGCATTTTGATCAGTTT
This sequence comes from Tanacetum coccineum, assembly GCA_026074375.1. Classification (NCBI taxonomy): domain Eukaryota; kingdom Viridiplantae; phylum Streptophyta; class Magnoliopsida; order Asterales; family Asteraceae; genus Tanacetum; species Tanacetum coccineum. The sequence continues at coordinate 513 of BQNB010157721.1, read as the reverse complement.
ATTAAGGAGTTACATGAGGTCATTCCCGGTCATGCGTTTGAGCAATAGTTTTAATTTTTGGTCAATTTTGGAGTTGAGAAATGGGTGTTTCAACTGCAACAACATAACCTACAAAAAAGTCTATTTCATTACCAACACAAAATAAACAAAGATTGCTAAAGCTAGAAATGTTGACTTCTCAAAGGTCAAAGATCCTAAACATTTCTACAACTGACTACCCTTTTCATTCAGTTCAACTTCAAGCTTTTCTATCCTCTCTTGACGGCTAATCTATTGATGCAATTCATCTTGTTGATGAGAATTTAAAAAGATGTACATCTCGTACAAATAGTTCATGTACCAATCCGCATCTATCTCTCGATCAAACCACAACCACGTATCACATTTCTTCTTAACATGTTTGGATCGATTTAGGCAAACAAGAAATCTCCTAGCCAGATAAGTGAGGGTCCATGAAGTTAAAACCTTTAAAGGGAGATTATAATGACAAATGCTATTTGATAGAAAGGAAGA
>BQNB010157720.1:0-15116 GCA_026074375.1 Tanacetum coccineum | reverse complement strand
AACCAACACTTGAAGAACAAACAACATTCCTCCCCTCAACTAATGAACCATTGAGTAACCAATTTCACACTTCATTGCTTATCCTGAAAGAGTTAGCTCAAAACCAAGAAAACATAATCTAACCATTTTTCTTGTTTAGCAGTATTAAATGGTACTAACAGGATTAACAATGAGACATAGAAATAACTAGCAGTACTAACTATAAGTAACAGTTTTGACAAACAGTTTTAAATATAACTAGCAGTACTAATTATAACTAGCCTCCATGTGCTCCTCCACCAAAAGTAACATAACCTCCATCAAAGTCTTTGAAATCTAAAAGATGGGCTATGTTTCCAGTCATGTGCCTTGAGCATCCACTATCAACAAAACCTTTATCATTTAGCTGTGAATTGCTCTGCACATAAAACTTATGAAGTTAGTTTTCTTTGGGGACCCAAGCCATTACTGACTTGGATCTGCCTCGTGCATCAATGTAATTATATTTGTTGAAAACCAGTGATGCACCATTGGGTTTGATGGGTTTCCAAACCCAACATGCTGAGGGCTTAACAGCATTAAACCCCCTTGCCCTGACAGTATTAACATTTTGCCTACCAGTATTAACATTTTGATTATAAGACCTTTTTGTTAATGCTGTTCTCTTGTAAAAGGGCCTGTGAACTGTTGATTGTGCTTGATTTTGAAAATATGTCCTTGGTCTAGCATAATGAACTGTTGTTTTTGGGTGAGCAGTATAAGAAGGCCTAACAGTATTAAAAGACCTAGCAGTACTAAAAGGTCTGCCAGTGTTAACAGACCTAACAGTATTAACAGGCCTTGCAGTATTAACAGTTTTTAGGCCAGTCTTCATTAAGACTGCTCTTGGAGCCATATGTTTGTGTACATTAGGACAGCTGTATTAAATGTGATCAAAACTTCCACAAATAAAACATGCCTTGTTATTAAAAATAAAGTTACATCCTAATTGATTGGATTTTTGACCATTCCAATTCCTTTGGTTTCCTCTAGGTCTTTGTGACCTGTACATCTCTGCATACCTAACTGACCTCCTAACTGGTTTTTCAGGTTTAACAAACTCTTTCTTAGTAGCAGTAGGTATAACAGTTTTCTTTTCAACCTTAGGGATAGGCTCAACATCATCCTCATCATCTGACACCCAATCTTCAATGATTGGAGCATCATTATTCTCTCTAGCTTTCTTAGGTTCTTCTTCCCTAACTTGATTAGCAGGACAGAAAAACTTTTCTTTCCAATCTTTGTCTACCTTAAGTGGAGACTTAACAGAGCTAGAATCAGTCTTTTGTTGTTGTTTTAAAGAGTCATCAGTATTCTCCTTAGAATTATCTGACTCTTTATCACAACCAGTGGTAGGCTTTACACTTGAATCCCTAGGACCATACTCATTTACCTCAGGTTGTTTGAATTCTTCTAGACCTGAATAAGATAAGTCTAAAGGTGTTGGTCTATTAAGAATCAAGGGATGAGGTGAGGGGACAACATTATAACCAAAACCCTTTTTGCTCTTGTCAGTTATCTGACTTGCTAACAACTGATCTAAGTCTTTTGATGATTTTTCAAACTTTGCAATCTTAAATTCAAACCCCTCCTTTTCTTCCTTAACCTTTTCAAGTTCAGTCCTAAGTAATCCCATTAGATACGTTATGACCTACACTTCTTTTAAGTAGAGCAATTTCCTCAGAGAAACAAACTTCATGTTCTCTATATTTAACAATTTGATCTTCTAAAGTTGCTAAACCTCTTTTGTATGTAGCTGCTTTAAAACCAGTATCATCTAATTTAACAAGCAAATCATCATACTGTTTCTTTAGAGCTTCATAGTTTTTCAGACAAGATTTAGAACAAGATTTATCATTTGTTACCTCAGAATATGAGAATGCATGAGGAGCCTATTTTGCCTGAATTTCTTCCTCTGCCATGTCACTCCAATCAAATCCAGCACCATCTATAGCACACATTGCCTTTTCAGAAGCATCTTCAATCTTTACAGTCTTTGTTGAGCTACCTTGATTCCAATTTCTGTTGTCTTTACTTCTAGGTGCTCTGCATTCTCTGGCAAAATGTCCCATTCTATGGCAGTTAAAACATTCTACCTTTGATTTATCATATCCAGCAGTGTTGCTTCCATCAATGATGATTTTCCTTCCAGTTCTCTGATAGAACTTTCTTGCCCTCATGCTTAGTAGTGCCATGTTCCACTTTAAATCCATTTCTTCCAAATCATCATCATGAAGTTGCTCAAGGTCTTCATGAACTAGTTGAGACCCTTTTGGTTGAGTGGATAGAAAGGCATATACTGTGGCATCACTAAAGCTAGCAGTACTAATTTCAGTACTGGCAGTATTAACCTTTGTGGTAGCAGTACTAACTTCTGGGTTAACAGTATTAATATTATTAGTACTGCTTGCACCTGAAGTTGTTACAAATGCCAAGTTTTTATCATCATTGTTGCACAGCAGATTCTTAACCTTTTGAAATGAAATATGAGATATGTTTCTTTTAAATTGTTGTACAAATCATCAAACCCTTAGTATCAAAATCAGGGTTTGTTCATCCAAATCTCACATAGTATCCCATTCACAAGGTAAACTCCTTAAGGAATGTTACATTTAGATCTTATGGAGGAGTAACCAAACCAAACAACCGAATGCCAATCTCACTAACCCAAGCTTTGAAGTTGTTAAGATAGAATCAAGTGATTTTGAGCTTGAAGCACTAAAGTTTTCATATTGTTGTTTCAACAGAGCCTTCTGTGTCTTCTTTGTTGCTTCATTCCCTCCAAATCGAGCTTTAATTGCAGCAAACATTGATTGAGCATCAACATATTGGTCGAAGGTAAGTTGATGTTCATTGGGCAGTGCCAAGAGTAGTAGACTTCTTGCCTTTACATCATTCTTTTTACACGTCTTTTCTTCAATAGTAGAAGGCATAGTCATCTTTGTTCCTGTTGATGTACCATATTGACAAAAAAGATAGAAAAAATAACCAATTTTGTACATAATACAAGTTTTTTAATATAAATTAGCCATAACAAAATATAAACGGTTTGAAACTGAAAATACCGAAAAACCAAAAAAACCGAACCTCCAAAAACCGAGCGGTTTTGGTTTTTGGTTTTATAAAAACTGAATATTTTGGTTTGGTTTCAGTTTTAGCCAAAAACCGACCCTAACCGAACCGTGCACACCCCTATGTGGCTCCATGTAGACAATAAAAAATGAAGAAAAAAAGTAACCTTCAACCGACTGAATAGGTCAAACTCAACACAAAAATTGTTCAAAATGTAAGTATAAGGTAGATAATTGCAAAGTGTTTTGTTCGATACATATATAAGAAACGGGAGACAACTATGATATATTTAAACGCCATTAGCCCAATATATATCGCTAGATTTATAAAATATCACGGTCCCAACAATTAATTTATATAGGTTTTAGTGTATATTTATCGACAACCTTCAACTTTGTTACCTAACTACAAGTACGACTTCATAAATTGAGCAATAAGAAAATTTGTACATTGTGTAGTTGGAAGTTGAGGACAAAAGAACACAAATTAAATCCCAACTACTCATATTTAATGAAGATTTACACCATTTTAAGGATTTCTGGATGCAACATTTCTTCACCATTTAGTTCGTTAATTTATACTTTCCAATTCACGAGTTATTCAATTTAGTGTTCCACGCTTTGTGAAAGGAAATTTATTTTATAGTCTCAGAATGTGTATTCACATAAAATAAATTATACGAGTAACAGTTAGAAAATACTCGCAAAACACAAATAACCACTCACGATACACATAAAAATAAGTAAAATAATGTTTCTTTCTACGTGTGAATTTTGTTGTACTACTCAACTTCTTATAGAAAAAATAATGTTTTTCGTATGGTATATGGTTTTTTTTGTTTCCCTAGTAAGAAGTGTTTCCCTCTTTTTTCCCGCTCAATACCTTACACTACTTTACTCACAGATTGTTGAAAAGAGCTAATACATCAATGAAATCCCCAACAACTTCATAAATGACATTCATTTAAGTAAATCTAACTCACATTCATAAAACTCGCACAGCAACATAAAATTTCAAAAACCCTACAAATAAGAGAAGTATAGGCAAAGCTTATAGTATTAATAAGTTGTAGTGAAATTCATAAGATTGATATTCTACTACTACTTTACTACTACTACTTCTCACTGCCGCGAAAAAAAAGGTAAAATTAAACATATGTGCTACTTTTATCAAAAATATATTTATTATGAACATTTTACGTCAATCAAGTTTGACCAAACCCGAATTGACTCACTCAAGTTCAAATAAGGTTGGTTTTTTGGGTATATATAGTTTAGTGTAAATGATTTACACGACTCCTACATTATGACATTAGTATTTTAAATATAAGCATTTTTATAACTGTTTGTACATTAGGAACCAAGACACCAATAAAAATCGTTGAGTATGGGGCCAATCACTCCCATATTTTAACATTGGGATCCTGACTCCGAAATGACCCACCCCTCAGGACCAACACGATTAAATTCTCTAGATCAAGTGCATAGGCAATTTGATTTTAGGACGTGAGGGTGTAATGAGGTGTTTAATCTGGCAACACAGTTTACATCTTTCAATAAATTGTTCTATATATTTTATCATTTTAAAAATAATTCAAACCACAAAAACTCACTAACACAGACACACAAAACAGACAACTTTCATTTCTCCTCTTTCATTATTTTAATTTTCTTCATTTGTTGGCTCGACTCCAACACTCATGAAAGAAAAGACAAATATGTTTTCCCAATGGGTTTTTATCTTGATTCCACAAATGTAAGGAATAAAGTTTTTATCCTTTTTTATCTCCCGCTCCCCAACCCAGTCTTACACAAACTTTTTTCACTCTCTCATAGCAGTCGGCAGGCTTAACTCACATGAGCTAATGCGCTATAACAAATTAATTTCCCCCAACAACCTTCTTCATAAATTTATAAGGTTAACCCATCTTTTCACATTCACATCACTCATTAAAACAAACTCACCAACACAAAAAAACAACATGAATTCAAAAATCTCAAAAATGAAGTAGAAATTGTTGTTTCAAGGCAAAGTTTCTAGTATATATATTAATAAATATAACTATATATATACATATAATATATATATATATATATATACATATATATATATATAAATACATATATAATATATATAAAGTAATACATACAAATATACAAATATATAAACGATACATATATACCATATATATATAGCATACATATCAATATATTATATATATATATACATATTTACATATATATAGTACATATATATATATATAATAGAATATAAAAATAAAATATAAAAATCTAAATAAATAAAAAAATCAAAAATATATACATTATATATAAAAAAAATATATATACATATATATATATGAATATGAATTTAGGGCTAACGGTGTAAACAAAATAGAAACTAACGGTGCAAGAAAAACACTAACAAAGACTAATAAGGGTAAACTTTCATAACAACAAGGTTTAAAGTGAAAAATAATTATAAGTCTCCATTCTTCCTCCTTTGCCAAGACGAACTTGTCTAAAAAAAACTTGGAAAATAAAATTAAACACATAACCCTCTAAACACAAAATTAAACATACAAAAACATAAAACACACACACATAAACAAAACAAGAACAACAAAAAAATTATGGCGTGGGCTAGAGTTGTCGGCGCGAGGCACGACGACGCCAGCCATGGTGTCGATGGCGCGAGGATCCCTTCGGGTGGTGTGATGACGCCAAGCCACCGACCAAATGTACCTTATGCTCTTAAAATTGTATCATGATCATTGCTTCCAAGAGTATCATAATCCTTTTAAAAGTTTCATAAAATCTTTTAAGTTCATGTATATTCCTCCTAAAGTTGGGTTTTTGCGTGCAAAAGTATCAATGCATTAACTCAAACATAAATCAGTACATTAAGAGCATGGGGTACACTAAGCCATCGTGCTCGTGCCGTGAGAAAAGTGGTGTCACGTCGCCATTTTTTCTCATAACGCCAGAATTCACCACAACACCAAAAACTCCTCTCCTTGGTTAACACCACATTTATGGTGTTATGGTGACCCCACATTTTTTTCTTTTATTTATTTAAAATAAATAAATAAAATATTAAATACACGATGGCGCGAGACCCAAAAGTGTAAGGCTCGGTACAGTGTCTCGCGCCATCATGTGGCGTTTTCCCAGACCATATGGGCTGGCTAGTTCGGCTTGACACACCAAAACGTAGTGTTGACGTTTTCGTGTTGCGTTTTCGAAGAAAACTTAACAATCCATAAGTGACATTTATCCGTATCCTTTCATTTTCCATAATCAATGTCTTAACTCAAAGATAAATTAGTGCACTAACATTTAACAAACCATAACTGAAATTCCCCGTATCCTTTCATTTGCCATAAATAAATGCACAAGTATAACAAGTGAGATTTTTTTTTGGGTAATTGGACTTTTTGGCCGAATAATCCACGGGGTTTGAACCCATCGCCACACATATTCAAACCATGTAAAGTCCTCATTTTTCATGAGGTTGGCGTGCGTGGCCACTTCAAGGTTGTTTGCACCTGCATGCCGAAACACACAATTTCAAAACAACCAAAAGATCACATATCCACCTTTTTTCCTTCATCAGCTCTAGGTGTTGATGGTGCATAATAGTTATGTTGTGTCGAATTTGGTATGTTAACATGGGTGATGGGGATAGATTAGCACAAACTTTGTTGTTTTGGTGTACGTGGACAACTTTACGTTACGCTACCTGGAATCGTGACATGACGTGAGAGACTTACATGTCGAACAATATTAAATCCAAAAGAAAACAAAAGAAAAACCGTTACAAATTAAGGATGAGGCATACCAAATTACAAAGAGAAATGGTTAATGACGGAAAAGAAGAATATGCTAACTACCTTATATGTCATCTACATTGTATCATTAAAGTTTATTATTATTTTATTATGTCATCGGCTTATTACTTTATTGAGCCACCTATTAAAAGTAAGAGAAACATTTGTGTCTTTATACCTATGTTTTGTTATTTCAGCATGACTAACAATTTTTAGTTTCTATGAAAGTACCACGATAGGCGGTTTTGTCACTAAGCTTTGACTAAAATTATGGATTGCACTTATTTGCATTGGTGCCTAATTTAATCACACACAACCTGATCCACATAGAAAAAGCACAGTCAAAACACATATGCTCTCTCTAACCTAAAATACATGCACAAGCTCAACCTCATCTCACTTTATAAACAAAACCAACCTCAACCGCTGCCACTGCATAAAGGGTTAAATATAATGTTGTTTTTTGTAAAATCTATTGTGTTTCGGCCTTTCGTTTGCTAGACCCAGTAAGTTTTTTTCTGTCTATAGATCTAAACTCTAAAGGGTGGTTGTTTAGTTGTTGTGTTTTGTCATTTGGTATTTCATACGTTTTGTTTCACTTGCATAAATTTTATTAGTTATATGTGACCAATATGGATCATCGTTAATATATGACATAAAACCTTATAACTACTAAACAAATGTAACTACAACCTCATTCACCTTCTCTGTTACATGCTTGATTCTAAGTTTCCTAGGCCTACCTAGCATCTTTCTTTGGACCGGTGGCAAAGCAGACTCATCTGTAGTATTGGGCCACATAGATAATCTACCCACTGTCTTAATGAAATGACTATTTTGCCACATTCGTTTTGAGTACCAATGATGAGATGTCATTTTATGCACTTTTTTGGAGCCATTTAACCCCCTAAATCATGCAAATATGCCCATATTATGTGCTTAATCATTTGTTTTCATGTTTTTAGCACTTGGATGGCATTTGGAGAAAATACACGTGACTTGGGCTCATTTGAAGAAGAAACGAACAAGACTACGACTCTACACCAAATCCTTTAAAGAAATCATGCATACAAAGCGTTGAGTCGGCGTCACGAGTTCCAAGCGAAGGTGTCATGATTTTCAAAGCAACGGCGTCAGAGATTTGACGATGGCGTCAGAACGTAGCCGACTTTAAGTGGCTCTAGAAGATTTGACGTAGCGATGGCATCATAACTATAACTTGACGTCGTCGCACCGCTTTTCCTATATATACAAAACCGATTTTAGGGTTTTAGGGGGGTAACTTTTAGTATAGCTTTTGGGAGAGGAACCCTAACTTTTATATTCGAGTTTGGTAGCTTTTTAGGCCGTGTTTAAGGCCTCAAAACCCTATTATAACAGTCTTTAATCTATGTTTTAATCAAGTAAAGTTTATTTATTCCTTTAATCTTTCAATATGTATATGTATTATTTGATTGATTTGTGTTCTTTACCTTCTTATAACATGATAGGCTAGATCCCTTAGTATTTACTTAGGATTGCATGACTGATCCTTTTAATGTTGCTTTTTGTGATAGATGTGTGCGTTAGGCTTTAGAAAACTAGCCATAAGATATTAAATTGGCATAGACGTTTAGGGAAACGAGAGTGTGTTTAAGGATACCATCGGTAGCAGTCTTCATACTACCTTACCCCTAATATGGTTGACCCCTCTTAAGATATTTCAATTGCATTTAATATACTCTTAGGGGCCTTGTAATAATCTTTATACTACCTTACTTGTACATTGCCCTAACGGAATATTACGTAGACGACGGGTTTGTGTAATTCGTTTATGACTTAGGATATACTTACACAGATCATTACAAGTGTGACAAATCAACCTGATTAGGAGAATCAATTTGAGGAGTAGTGCATGATTAAGTAAATATGTTCTTTTACCATATAAAGTTACCACCAAAATAGTTTAGATTATAATTTAGTTTAATTAGATAAAACAAACCAAACCTCTCAAACATATGATTTTACCTGCTTTCTTTAAAATAAAAATACAAAAAGAATCTTCTCTCAACCCCACAGACCTCTATTAGATCTTGATTGAACCTTCTTAACCTATTCCCCTAGAGAACGATAACAACCCCCCGAGTCTTGCCTTACTACACTACAATGGTTAGGTGTTTTGCCTAGGGAGTTGTAAAACTTCTTGTTGAAGTCCTACGATGACCGCATCAAATTTTTGGCGCCGTTGCCGAGGAAAATAGTTAGGTTTCGCCATTGTTTAACTTAGGTCTACTCGCTTGATTCCTATCAAGTGAGATTTTATTTTCGGTATATTAGCTTTCTCGTAGTCTATCTTTTCTTTGTGTTATTTGTTTCGTAAATCTTTTCATTGCCCTCTGTAGGATATTGGAAATCATAACACAATGGTAGATTAGAGGGATAGCCGATTCTAGAAAGAGAAGGAAACTAGACAGAAAAGTTCTAGTGAGAGAAAGTGAAACTTGTATTATAAAATGACTAACCACCTCTTCCATGAGATGGAAGAGGCTTATATAGTAACTTACAAACCGGCCCAATGGCCTAGGAAATGGGCTTACGCGTATGGGTTTAAACCCGACCCATTACCGTATATCATACGATTAACTATTAACTACAAGCTAGAATAAATGGTAAAATACACGGGGTGACCGAGTCTTTTTCTTAAACCTAACAATTTCCCCCTAATGGAGATCACCCCAGAAAATATTAACTTAAGCTCAACAATCTTCCATTTGATCTTGTGTTTGGCTCGTAGTCTTTGATTCTTCTTTTGATATCTTATACTTTGATGTAGTGATCTTTGATTTTTAATGATAAATTGTTGAGCTTGTTCCATTGGTCTTGTCTTTGTATATGATCTTGAACTTTATCATCTTGTGGGCTTTTGCCATCTTGTTTTCTTGTGATAATCGGGCCGACATGAACCTTTCTTGATCTTTGAAAGCTTGAATTTTCTTTGTTCTTGAAGTTATTTAACTATAATACTTGGTCACTTCAATAAGGACGTGTGATATTAGAGTTGCAAAAGCTTTAAAACATTTACTTGAGATTTTATGAAGTCTTAAGATGTGTTGGTCGAGTATAAGCATGTGGTTGTGAATCTGACTTGACTCTACCTGCCAGCTGCTACCGTCGAGAATACCTGCAGGTTTACGTTAGTAATAAACAGACATGGACGGAAGTGTCTTTGTCACTTCCTCGAATATCGTTGCAATAACCATGGTTCCCCGTTAATTAGTATAAATACTGCCTGTGATCAGGTAGAATTTCGAAGAATCTCCTTGATAAGGTTTCGCAGCTGTACTAGCCGTTCTTAAATCGGAGCATCTCAAAGCAGACAAAACACAAAGTGAGTGAACCAATGAGTTACTATCTTACTGATTGAAGAGAAAATTGATTTGAAAATCAATCAACGTGTCACTTGTAAAAGTGTTTTTGTAACACATCAAGAGTTTTTAAGCATTTATCAAAATTCATCAACCGTCAATTTACAATTTGGAATGATTTGATATCCAGTGTCATAAGCTTGATCCATTTAGGATATCACAAGTTACCTACCAAGAGCTTATTTGATGTTGGCTCTAGCAGGATTTCCATCTTCATTGTGTTACTTAGGTATTACTCGGATGTTCTGGCAATACCACTACGATAATGCGTAGGACTCTTAAGATAATCCTTGTTTTCACAATGTGTGAAAGACAAGTATATTGGAATAGTGTACTAATGATATTAATTGATGATCTCTTGGCTCTAGACTCAATAGTGCGTCTTGGTTTTAGTGACCAGAGGCTGGAGCTGACTGCCACCTTTTCAATATCAACTAACTCAGAGTGAGAAAGTCGATAGACATGCATGAATCTCCATGAAAAATGAAACAAGAGTTTGTTGAGAGACCTTGAGTGGGTAGGGAGGGTTGTGCATTGCGTCACTGGGTCCATGATGACTATCTTTAATACCAGACAACATCTAAGTGTTTCTAATAGTTTATGCATTGACCCGGTTTCTGCCTTAAGTGTATGGAGGGCTTCTTTCTTTTCACCCTTTATCCTTACAATTCTTTTTCATTCTTTAACCCCTTCAGTGCTTACCGAAACTTCATGACTAGTACCTTGTTAGGTTTGTTCTAGTACTAGCTCCATCTCAGTCGGTACTATTCCCTTATTCTTACTTTTACTCCTTTTTATATTATACCTAAGGACTTCTACACTAACTAGTGGATTGTCCCTGGGTAGATCCCCCTGGTTCTGACTGGATCATGGGAACAAGTACCTAACCTTACCAACCTTATAACTCTGATAAAATTAAATGCATGGTCAGTCTTTTGGTACCGTTCTTCTTAGCTATAAAACCATTTAACAAACTCAATCAAGGTACTTGTGATATAAATATCAAAGCTTTTTGTACCTTAATTGTTATGGCTTTTCATAAATGCTCTCCCTTAACATGTGCCTCGATATACAAAATGTTTTTACACATGGAGAATAGAGTACACACAAGAGTCTATACAATCACATTTTTATTAAGTTTCCATATTTTAATCACATTTTCTCCCCTTATCAAAAATTTCAAACCCTTTGATATTTTGGATATCAAATTATTCAAATATGGTAAAAACTTGGGAGAAAAAATGTGCCGATTATTTACAAGCCGACAATGGAACATATTAATGCTCCCATCAAATTATGAGGGTATGTGTTTGGTATGTGCTTAATTACACATACCATTCTCCATTAATAACGGACTTAAAAGACTAAAAACGTACCAAAAATACATTGTATTTGTATGTTTTGCATTTGTATTGTGCAGGAAACGGATATTCAAGAAAAGGAACAAAAAGAAAGCCAAAAACAAACAAATCCAAGCACGGAGTGGAAAGGACAAAGTCAAAAGTCAGCCAAGTGAAGAAAATATAACTTGAGGGACTAAAACTGCCAAACCTCAAGTTGTATTACAAAAGATAAAAAGACAAGGGTCAAAATTGCAAACCGGGCAAAGATTGCATTCAAGTTATATAACTTGAGGGGACAAAACTGCCTACTTCCCCAAAAGCCTTCTTTCCCGCCCCAACAAAAACCCAGGTACAACTTGGATGTCGTCCCATACCTTCTACCCTGCAAAACCACTCAACACCCTAGCCAAAATCATTTTATCCACCCTACTATTTCCCCCCAGCTGTATAAAGGCCATGTTGGCAATCCCTCACCATTCCCAAAGTATTTTCGATGGCTGAGATTGATTCCAAAGAAGCACAAAAGAAATTGAAGGCTGGGATTTGCTTTAAAATTACCTCACACAACAAGCACACTTGGTTGAAGCTCTCACAAAAGAAACACAAGCTGCAAGTCCAAGAGAAGAAGACTTCGGCTATAAATAGAGCCTTTTGTAAGCCTTTGAGAGAAGTTAGTATGTATGTTATGTTTTAATGTTTATTTTAGTTTTTAATCCTAGCTTAATTTTTAAGTCATTTACAGCTTTTTACTTTCAGCTTTGTAACACTTTCAAGTTTAATGCAAATTTGAGTTTTTAAGTCAATTTACAATTCCAAGTGTTAAGTTTCTTAATTGTATTGTTTTGTGTTCAAAAAGCTCTCACATAGCTTACTAATACTTATAAGCGTTTTTCATTAAGTAAAATAAAAAGTTAAGTAGTTAAAGAAAAAATCCCCCCCCACACAACTCACTCTCCTAAATATAACCACATCTTATTTATGGATGATAAGCCAGTTCTGGATGGGCTTATGGACTCTCACTAGCTTGTTTTATACAAGTTAGAGCTTGTAGATTCTTGATTTAGCCCTGTTTTGAGCAAGGGTGTTGTAAGTCTCTCTTTTTCTTGTTTTTCTTATTGACTATAGAACTGTTTATTAGTGCTTATTTGTTACCTATATTTGCTTATTTGTGCTTTATCAGAATGTTTTAATGCTTATCTTGCTTATTTGTTAGTTAAAAATAGTTTGTATCACTTTCTTAGTTAGTACTGTTAGTTCATTTGATAAAACTGTTAGTTTTGAGTTAACACTGTTTAATTGTGTTGTTGTGTTCAAAAAGTTCTCAATACAGTTTGTTTATAAGCTGCTTTAATTAAGTAAGTTTAAAAAGTTAAGTAGTTAAGAGAAAATTACACAAGTCACTCTTAAATATACCACAGCTTATTTTATGGATGATAAGCCAGTTCTGGATGGGCTTATGGACACTACTAGCTTGTTTTATGCAAGCTAGAGCTTGTAGATTCATTGTTTGACCCTGTTTTGAGCAAGGGTATTGTAAGTCACTCTTTTTCTTGTTTTCCTTATTTACTACAGAACTGCTTATAGTGCTTATCTTGCTGAATTGTTAGTGTAAAAGTGATTTGTGTAACTTTCTTGCTTAGTACTGTTAGTTCATTTGATAAAACTGTTAGTATTGAGTTAACACTGCTAGGCCATTTCAGCTTATTTAAGTGCTTATTCTTGATTGAAATTTGCTTAAAAGTGTTTTAATTTGTTATTTGATAATCTGTTTTTAATTAATATAAAAAGAAAAATGATTTTTGAAAACTTTCAGGGGTATTTTCAACTAGCAGTACTAACTTAGAGTTAGTACTGCTAGTTCACTTTTGGAACAGTACTAACTTAAGCCTAGCAGTACTAACTCCAAGTTAGTACTGGTAGTTAAAACTGTTAGTACTATTGTTAGTACTGTTGAGTTTATCTTGCTTAATTTAGCTTAATTGCTTTTTGAATTTGCTTATTTAGAGTTAGCTTAGCTTATTTGGTTTGTCTTAAGCTTATTTGAGCTTATTTGCGTCTTAGTGTACAAGTTTTAAGTGTTCTCTCCATTTCTAGCTTTTATGCTTGTTTCAGCTTATTTTCTTTGCTTATTTTTATGTGCATTTGCTTATTAGGTTTAGTGCCCAATCACATCCTTGTCATATTCAAACATCAATCATCAATCGTCTCTCGATTTTCCATTTTAGCCTCGTTGGGACATAACGACCCGGAGATACCCTATTCTGCTTCCGGTTTAATTGGTCTCGCGGATTCTGATCCCTTGTTGTGTAGTCACGTCTATTTCTATTCATTGATCCATATTAAGGGGTGAGAACGAGCGAGTCAAATTTTGGCGCCGTTGCCGGGGAGGCTGTGAAACGAATTTCGTTACATTTGACAATTTGTGTTTGAATCTGTGAATATTTTCTTCTATAAAAATATAAAAAGTACAAAAATATTTTTCATTTTCTTTTATTAGTATAATTATCATATAAAAACAAAAGAAAAACCAAAAATATAAAAACATTTTCCATAAAAAGAAATAAAATTCACAAATTGGTAAAAATACCAAAATATAATATTCTCAATTGAGGTATTATCATAATAACTTCCGGTGAACTTATTGGTTCCCAAATCAAACAAAAGATTCAAAAACTTGCCATTTGTGTCTCTTACGACATACGGCTCACCTTGAAAAGTTAAACAAGCTATAAAGTGGGTATAAGGAGGGTTGTTCCTAGGAACTACGACCCGAAAGGAGAAATAAGCTTCGCGCTATTCCTACTCCTCCGCTCACCTGTGCGTTTATCTTTTTGAGAGCTACCATAAAGTAAGTAGATTATTTGGTTACAGTTGTCTTATCTCATTGTTCGTAAAAATCAATTGTGAATAAATCATTGAAAAACAAAAAAAAAATTAGTGTAAATTTTCTTTTTATTTAGTGCATGCGCACTCGTTCTCAAGCTCGTCGTCTTCGACAACATCAACGACAACAACAACAAGTTCCTCCGAATCTTGTTGAACCTCCCAAAGATACGATGGCTGATAATCGAACTATGGCAGAATTGCTCCAGGCTCCCACAGAGGGATACGAGGACGCAATTGTTGTTCCTGAAATCTCTGCAGCAAATTTTGAGATCAAGCATTGGTTGCTAACTCTTGTCCAGAACAAGCAGTTCTTCGGACATGACAAAGAGGACCCACATGCCCACATCCGTTACTTCAATAAAATCACCTCTACTTTGAGATATCCTAATATCCCGACCACATCAATTAAGTTGATGCTTTTTCCTTTCTCTCTCGAGGGGACAGCCCGGAAGAACCCCCTCGATCAATTCAGACATGGGATGATCTCGTTGCTAAATTCATAAATCAGTTTTTCTCACCTTCTAAAACGACAAATCTTCGGAACGAAATTACCAATTTCAAACA
>BQNB010157719.1:0-15116 GCA_026074375.1 Tanacetum coccineum | reverse complement strand
AAAGGGGTAATTTATTTAGTGATATTATTTATTTATTTGTTGAAAAAAGTTTGTAATAAAATCATAATTCATCTTATCCGTAATGTATCAAACTATTCCTTCACTTCTTTCTCTTTTTTCTCGTCTTTTTTTTCGATGGCTTTATTTTTGCCTTATTTCACTTTGTCTTGGGGGAAACTTGCTTCCCCCTATACTTAGGATAAGCACACTACTTCAAACGAACTTAGAAGTTTGCAACCTTCGCACTTCATTTAAACAGCCAACATTTACGTTCTTCAATTCGTACGGATAATTTCAGATAATTTTATTCGAAATCTTTTTGAACAAAATTATTGTTTACTTATATTTATATTTTTATCATCTCTTAATCAGTAAAATGTTTATAACACGCGAACGCGTTCCTACTGCGGTCTCATAAAGATTTCAAGCACAAGTTCTAGAATTAACAAATCACTGGCACACTCATATAATTTTAAATCGATACCAATGCTCCAGAAAATGCGACAAAACTACACATACACAGCCGTAACGACGGATGAGATATTTTCAATTGCTCACTCCTTAACTCGAGAAAGCTAAAGATAAAAATCATTTTAGGTATCAAAGATGGATACCTGAATTGTTAAAATCTAGTCCTCACAATTTTTTTCTAAGTGGTATAAATATGCTAGTAATGTTATCAATCCAGAGTCAGATTGCTTTATATGTGATCAATAAAATGTTATTTTTCAAAAGATTTTCTTTTAACTTTTTATAACTTTAACTTTTCCAGTTTATCTTTCCCCCATACTTAATATGAGCATTGTCCTCAATGTGAAAATATTATAGAGAAAGATAAAATGGGAAAGTGAAATAATACTTTTCAATTGTGATAGATATTCTAAATCTTTGGTTTACGTTATTTCGTCTTGCGCCCTTCTTTTTTTCTTTTTCCTGTTGCAAACATAAACATTGCGCAAATAAATAATAATAATAATCTTAATTAATTATTAATAGAAAGTATGATAATATTGTTTTAATGCCAACAGAGGCATTTTACACACCATAATAATAATAATAATAATAATAATAATAATAATAATAATAATAATAATGATAATGTTTTTAGAGAATTGTTTTTTTAAAACACATGTGACCCAAAACATGCGGTCACATAACCAACTTGTGTCATCTCGACACTACTCATCATCATGTTGCTGCTGATATCGTGGTGGTGGAGGTGGGTACTGCTGATAATACTGATCATACTGCGGCTGAGCATAACTAGGTGGGTTGTAGGCTCCCTGTAGTGGAACACTGTAAACCCCAGCCATATGCTCAAACACTCCCTGGTACCTGTCCCAGTGATATGACTGCCTATACTCCATCCTCTCTATAGCCTCCTGACGTATCTCTATTCTACCCATCCTATCATACAAGTCCTGCATAGAAGCTCTTGGAGGTCTAGGAATACCAACTCTGGGTACACCCAGCTGCGGATCCTCAGGAATAAGCCTACCCTCAGAGTCGATCAAATCCCTAAGCGGAGTCGTATCCAAATCTCTACAATAAATCGGAGCACTCAAACTCCTTACCACATCATCTGTCAACACCCTTGACTTCCTAGCAATCTTCGAGATAAACTGTCCACAGCAAATTTGACTTTCCTTTTGAGTACCAGCTCCTTTCCTCTTCATCCACCTTGCAATCAACCAAGCCACATTCGCATACCCATTTTGGTGTCTAGCATCAAACATACTCAAGAGCCACAAATCATTTTTCTGAATCTTATCATACCCAGTCGTCCTTTGACACAAACCATAAGTGATCATCTTGTGAATCACCCTCAAAATTAGGCTCCGGATAGTAGAAGTGTGACTCCTAGATAAACCAAGGTTTTCCTCTCGGCTAATGCTTAACCAATACTCCTGAGCGTTAAAATGCTCATCACTACGCAAACCTCCTTCAAAGTAAACATTAAAACCATCTTCTTCAAGCTCATCAGCATGATACAATCCCAATCTACGAGCAAACTCCAACAAAGTCAAATTGTGAGCACGTCCACCAAGTCTAAACTTGATGATCTTCTTGGTTTGCAATTCATCGTCAGCACAAACTTCATCAAATTCATAAGTCGAGTAAAACTCGTGGCAAAGCTCTGCATAAATTGGTTCATTGATATTAAAAGCTCTAATCCACGCCACATAAGTGAATATATCTTTATTTGATTTAGCTTCACGCAACCTAATCATCAACATATCATCAATTTCTCCATCACAACCCATTCTATTCAGCACATCCTAATTCACGACACACGGCAAGTAAACATGCCTAGGGAGTAATTGGGCTAATCTAGTGTTGTACCTAGACTTTGCATCTTTGTTGCATCCTTCCCATAGCAAGAACTCATGATGAATTTGTGGGAGCAATACCTCTTCTACGGTTTCATGTTGTCTAAAGTGTTTGGATCTTAATGATCCGGCCTCATCATCGTGTGTTCCCATAATATACATGTCAAAAACAATCAACAATAAAGTGTATAGTTATGTTAGAAATGATTTGTCATAAATGGTAAATGTTTTGATGGTTTTTAAAACATCATGTGACTTTATGATGTAAAATATGCGGTGCACTTCCCTAAAGTGCGGCGTACATTCTGGAAAATGAGCAAAGTGCGGCGGTTTTGGAACAAAACCGGCGTACTTTCTGGGCTGGTAAAATTTTTATAATTTTTAAACAATTTATTTTTAAAGGTAAATTCATAATATGAACAGTGTTTTTAGATTTAACAATATCAAGCATGCATGTGTTAAATAACTCCTAAATATCATAATTCAATGGGTCAATTGTTCATACCAAACATGGATTAGATTTTTCCTAATCTATATATACTTAACCCTAATGGACAAGAAATTAAACAAATCGACCAAGCAGCCTAGCAAGCACCTCTATCACCTCCTTGCTAATATACTTGGCTACCAAGGTGGTTTGTCACCTCCTTGTATCCATATCCTAGCCGTAGCCTCTAAACCCCCCTCCACATCTCATATCTAGTTTCTAGCTTATATTACTCACCCTCTTAGCCCTTAATACTCACTACTCTAGCCCTAGATATCTTACACCAAGTAAACTTAGGCATTAAGGGACTTTTCACCCTATAAATACACGAATCAAGCAACCCTTTCAAATCATCCCTTAAAACTCATCTCACACACTCAAATAGAGTTCTAACCATTCCTTAACAGCAATAGAAGATCAAGAGAAGTCCCTAAGCTTATAAAAATCCTATTTCGACCCATTTTAGCTCAAGTAAGCTCAAAATCTTGTTCAATAAGCTTATAATCTATATTAGAATGTTCATAATACTTTTAAGATCATATATAAACTCTTGTTTGAAGCTTTAAATCCTCAAACTCATGTGTTTTTTATTAAAACCCTAAAAATGACCCGTTTTGATTTTCTAGCTAACGAATCCTTTTTCTAAACTTTTGTTACATTAGAACATCTTATTTTAGCTTATTCTAATAAGCTATAACCTGCAAATATTATTTGGAATCCTAAAATAAGCTTGCATGGCTTTTTGGACTTGTTTTGCAAATATTTCCATGCATAGGGGTATATATCATAACTTTCTTACTGTTTGTATAGTTTACGATCGGTCATCTGGATCGTTACAGTTCAAGTACGGTGTAGGCTTTGGTCCAGATATCGGTGCTCCAAACTTATTCCTCTTAATCTGGTATTCTTCCTCTTCATCGCTATCACTTTCTGCGTTTCTCATAACATCTGATCTTGCAGCACGGAAGGTTTGGTGACAAAATCCATCAAAAGTCGAGAAAAGTCTCCCAGGAGTATTTACTATGCCGTCAATCGTACGCAGGAATCCCCGACCAACAACTATTGGTGAATCACAGTCAATCAGAATATCTAAGATTAGAAACTTAGCGATTAAGGTAGTGACCCCTACCTGACAAAGAACGTTTGTGAGTATCCCCATAGCTTCAGCCTGGGTGTGATTTATCATTGTAATTCCTCTATCAACCTTCTTCATCTCCTCTCTCCCTAGCTGTTCATAGATCCGATAAGGCATGGTATTTATATCCGACCCAGTATCTGCTAACGCATTTTCGTTAACCTGTCCTTCCAATCTGATGGGAAATATGAATGCTCCAGGGTCATCCTTTTCTTTTAATGCCTCACCCTTAATCCTTTTTACTGCTTCCTCTTCTTCTTTTACTATCTTTCCATCTAACTCCACTTTGTCTTTCTAAAGTTCATCGAGAATTTTCTTGTATTTGTCATGATAAGCCATTGTCTCGATTATAGGCCTTTCTTCTTCTAATAAAGAAAACTTTCGGCTCATTCTGACTGCTACTGCTTCTCTTGCTGCTTCTTCTTGAGTTAAATGACCACCAGCTGATGAAGATGTTCCTATATCTTGATAGAAAAAGTTAAGGTTCTCCATTGCTCGTTTCTTATTACGGCTGCTCTTCCCCATTTTGCATACAAATGGCGGAAGTTCCTCTTCACCCAACAGTGGTATATCTTCTAAGTTAAAATCAAGCAGATTGTCCCAATCATTCAAACTCTTTTCTTCTTCTTCAATGTCTACCAAAAATGGATCAATCTCAGGGTATATTGTGACAGTTCTAGCCCCGAAATCAGTAACTGCTTTGGTCATGCGTAAGAATGATCTTTCAAGAATTACTCCAGGTTCAACATCATCTTCTTCTGGGTTGATAATGAACTTCACAAAATAGATTTCCCCTCTTAGTGCAACAATGAGTTCCTTCTTTACCACCTTGTTTCCTCTTTTCACTTTATGTTCCAAACATAACTTTACTGCATATTCGTTTTAGATCATGTTCTCCTCTACTCCAAGATTAATCTCACCATCATAAGCTTCCAGCCCATTGACAAAACAAGGAGCCACAAATCTATCGCCAACTTCTTCGGTCTTTATTTGGTAAAAAACCATAGCCTCCGTTTCTTTCTTTTGCCCACTATTAGCAGTGTCTTGAAATTCCAGTCTCCAGGTCCTTCAACTTTATCACTCAAAATTACAACGACGTCTTCTCCTAAGCAAATTTTTCCAAGACTCGAATTTGGATCCATAACTCTTATAAAATAAGACAACATTAAAAAAACAGTAGTGGGTTAGTTAAAACAAATAACAATACCTTTTTACATTTACATATTATCAATAAACATATAGCATTTTTAAGTTTAAGCAATTCTCGTTGAAAAACGAAAAAACAAGCATTCTGTTTAGTTTCAGCCAAGAAAGAGCGGCACACTTTAGAAAAAGTACGACGCACTTTAGAAAAAGTGCAGCGTACTTTCTGAGATTTAAGTCAATTAAAATTTTTAATTTTAGTATTTTTATGTTTTTTATTTTTATTATGTCCTAAATATTTATCACACATAGCAAATATCAAGTTTTTTAGCACATTTAGCATCAAACAAATTATAAAAGTCTTTATTCTTTTTAAGTTTTTATTTTTATATTTTATTTTGCTTGAGAATCAAAGTCAAATAAGCAACCCTTAGCAAATAAGAGGATATACACAGGGAATTAGAAATTTAAATAAGAAAGCTATAAAATAGTTATTTTTTATTTTTTTTATTTTAATGTAGAATTACGATAATACAAGATTTGGACTATTATGAACACAAGGAATAAATTTCACATTTTTTCAATAATGGTCAATTACAGCTTAAGGGTTTTGGGGTTGGGTTTTTTGGATTTTGATGTTCCTTTCCCATTTGAAATATGGTTCTGTTTATCAAAAGAGAGCAAGAAGTGGGTGTATTGATAATAGTACGGATATACTTCTGTAATTTGCATTAAAACGTGCGCCACATAATGGTATGTGACGACAGCATTTTGTGAAAAATTGTATCTGTTTGCAGAAATGTTCGGCGATTTTGAAAATTTTATTTGTATTATAAAACTGACTTAATTCAAGAAATGAAATCAATCCCCAGCAGCGGGCTACAAAAACTGTTGATATGTTATAAAAAGCTTTAAATTTATAATTTTAGTTTTTCCGATTTCCAACTTAACACACGGGTAAGTATAAAACGTTTATAGTATAGGTTTAGGGTAAGAACCAGGTCGTTCCACGGATTTGATAATTCTTAGAAAAGGTCGATTTATTAGTGAAAAGGTATATCTATAGAACTGTCACGATCTAAGATAATTTATAACACAAAATTCAAGATAATCAGACATGTTTATTTGGGAGGGGACAAGAGGTAATTTGGAGGGAGGGGGGATAACTGGCGGCTGATGATAAGTTCATGAATTTACGTATAATCAAAAGATTAAATGGGTAATCTTAATCAAGAGATTGTTCTAATTTAACTAAACAAGTAATCCTTTCGGCGTTTAATTCTAATTATGGAAAAAATGCTTTAAAATTAGTTCTAGGTTTGGAATAACAAATATGAACTTTCTTCAACCAAGTTCGTTTTAAACATAAGGTTGTTGAGCTTTAAACATACAGTATTTGGGTTGCCTATGTATCATTTTTTAGCTAATCTCACAAAGCTAATACCTAGTTGTTATAGACTAACAACTAGACTATCACTAAAACCATATAGACTAGAGTCTTGATCGGACTGTATCCGGACTAGTATGATGATCAAATGATGAGTTCGATTAATCCAATTATCTAAATATAAGGTTCATATTTATCATTACCAAATATCATTAGTCATCCAAATTATTCCCATGTTAATCCATAAATCCTCAAATAAACATGAATATCAACTACTCTATATTCATGGAGGTAAAACACATAATAAGCATGTCAGATTCAGAATAACATAACATTCAGGAGGAGAAACATGTTATTCCGATTCCAATAGAAAATTTTTTGATTTTCAAAGAGTTGCCTTCTGCGAACAATGATTTTACAACTTGTAATTCAACTCCAAAACTATAAACATACTCTGTCACAGCCCTTATAGCATTGAATTTTACTTCCTTAGATGATTACAACATGGGTATATAATGAAGAATACAAGTGATTCTTCACCAATTCCACTAGAACTATTCTAACTCTAAGATAAAGTGTAATATGATTGAGAAATGATGAAATGGATGATTTGAGCCCTTAATTTCGTCCTCTATTTTATAACATTTGAGGTATCTGTTGAGAGAAAAGTGGCAAGCAAAGGTTGCTTCAATAATGGCAATCATTATTGATTTTTAAAGAACTGAAGGGTTAAAGTGCGCCGCACTTGAGAAAATGTGCGCGCACTTGGTGTATAATTAAATTGCATTAACTCTGTTGTGAGAGTACGCCACCAATAAGAATTATACGCGCCTTCTGCCTTGTTCATTAACTCATCCTTAGATTCTTTATCGATCCTTCTATAATGTTGTTAGGTTCCATTTATTGGGATTTGTTTGCTGTTTAGTCATTTTCTTAATCTTTGGTCCTGAAATGAATATTTACACGACAAACAACAAACTTTGCAATATTTCTTGTGTTAACATATATATATTTTCATGTATATTTGAGGGGATTTTTATGTATATTTGAGCATTATCATCATTCCCTAGCCCATCTATAAGGGATTACCTCTTTCCGAGAAATCGAGTTTGTATCGATTTATATCGACCTAATCCCTGGAGCAATGCCGGTTGCGAAGTCTCCCTATCGCTTGGCACCTATTGAAATGGAGGAGTTGTCAAACCAACTGAGGGAACTCCACGACAAAGGTTTTATTCGGCCAAGTTCATCGCCATAGGGAGCACCAGTATTGTTCGTCAAGAAGAAGGATGGTTCTTTTATGATGTGTATCGACTATAAAGAGTTGAACAAACTGACCATCAAGAACCGTTATCCTCTTCCTAGAATCGATGACCTATTTGACCAACTGCAAGGATCATGTTACTTCTCCAAGATAGACCTATGGTTCGGATACCATCAACTGAGAGTGCATAAAGATGATATTCCAAAGACCGCATTTAGAACTCGATATGGACATTTCGAGTTCACAGTAATGCCCTTTGGTCTGACAAATGCACCAGCGGTATTCATGGACTTGATGAACCGAGTATGTAGACCATACCTAGACAAATATGTAATCGTGTTCATCGATGACATCTTGATCTACTCCAAAACAAAGGAAGAGCAAGAAATGCATCTAGGGTTAATCTTAGACCTACTCAAGAAGGAGAAACTATACGCAAAGTTTTCAAAGTGTGAATTCTGGTTGCGAGAGGTACAGTTCCTTCGGCATGTGGTTAACAGTAACGTCATTCATGTAGATCCCAACAAGATTGAGGTTGTTAAGAATTGGGAAGCCCCTAAGTCACCCATAAAAGTCCGGTCATTCTTAGGTTTAGCAGGATATTACCGGCGATTCATCGTCAACTTTTCAAAATTTCCAAATCACTTACCATCTTGACTCAAAAGAACAAGAAGTATGTTTGGGGAGATGAACAACAGAGGGCATTTCGAACCTTGAAGGATAAGTTGTGTAATGCATCTGTTTTAGCACTCTCTGATGGACCAGAAGATTTCATGGTATACTGTGATGCATCATGCCAAGTCTTGGGATGCGTGTTGATGCAAAAAGGCAAAGTGATTGCTTATGCCTCTAGACAGTTGAAGATCCACAAAAAGAATTACACCACCTATGATCTGGAACTGGGTGCAGTCGTATTTGCCCTTGAGATTTGGAGACACTACTTGTACGAAACAAAAAGCGTCATTTATACCGACCACAAGAGTCTCAAGCATATCTTCAATCTGAAGGAGCTGAATATGCGTCAACATCGCTGGATAGAGCTTTTCAGCGACTATGACTGTAAAATTCGCTACCATCCTGGTAAGACAAACGTAGTAGCCGATGCACTAAGTAGAAAAGAAACAATCAAGCCTAGGAGAGTTCGAGCTATGAGCATGACCATTCAGTCGAGTATCAAGGGTATGATACTAGCGGCTCAGAATGAGGCATCTGAGGTCATCCATGCACCAGCGGAAATGCTGCGAGGGCTAAACGAACAGATGGAGCGTAGGAGTGATGGAGCATTGTATTACATGGATCAATTATGAGTTCCTTTGATGGATGGCGTAAGAACCTTGATAATGGACAAAGCCCATAAATCAAGGTACTCAGTACACCCAGGAGCTGATAAGATGTACTATGATCTTAGAGACATGTACTAGTGGCCAGGAATGAAGAAGGATATAGCCTTATATGTTAGCAAGTGCTTGACTTGTTCAAAGGTTAAATCTGAACATCAAAGGCCATCTGGCTTACTGCAGCAACCTGAGATCCCTAAATGGAAATGGGAGAGAGTAACCATGGACTTTATTACAAAACTGCCGAGGACCGGAAGTGGGCATGATTCAATCTGGGTCATTGTGGACCGATTGACTAAGTTTGCTCATTTCCTACCCATTCGTGAAGACTATAAGATGGATAGACTAGCTAGACTCTACCTCAATGAAATCGTGACAAGGCATAGTGTGCCAATCTTGATAATATCCGACCATGATAGTCGCTTTACGTCACGATTTTGGCAATCGATGCATGAGGCATTAGGAACACGTTTGGACATGAGTACGACTTACCATCCACAGACTGATGGTCAAAGCGAGTGATGAGGTGTCATTTTATACACTATTTCGGGGCCATTTAATCCTCTAAGTCATGCAAATATGCCCAGATTATGTGCTTAATTGTTTGTTTTCAGGTTTTTAGCACTTGGATGACATTTGGAGGAAATACATGTGACTTGGGCTCATTTGGAGAAGAAACGAACAAGATTACGACTCTACACCAAGATCCATGAAGAAATTATGCACTCAGAGCCTAGAGACGGTGTAGCGACTTTTAAGCGACGGTGTCTTGTAATGGTTTGATTATCACTTATATCTTAAATCATGTCTTTAACTCCTTTTGTTGATTATGATTTCTATTGTTTGAGTATGCTTGTCTAATTCATCTAGTATTTATTTGGGTAGGCATGAACATTGTCATTGATTGATTATATCTTGTTGTTTGTGACAAATTCAATGAGTATAATTGATTATAGTTTATAATTCTTGTTTCCTATTGCTTCTTGTTGATGAATGTGCGCGTTAGGCTCTAGAAAACCAGCTTTTGTCTATATTGTTGTTGACATGTCTAGGGAAACGTGAGCGTGTAAAAAGGATATCATGGGTAACAGTCTTCATACTACCTTACCCCTTATATGGTTGATCCCTCTTAAGATATTTTAATTGCATGTAATATACTCTTAGGAGCCTTGTGATAGTCTTCATACTACCTTACTTGTGCGTTGCCCTAACGGAATATTACATAGACGGCGGGTTCATGTAATCCGTTCATGAATTAGGAAATACTTACATATTACATCTCAAGTGTGACAAAGCAATAGGTAGAATTGGATAGATAGCAAGGAGTAGTGCATCCCAGGTGAATACGCTTCATTGTATATTTGTTATTTAGTTTATTAGTTTAGTTAGCTTAAAACCAAACCTCTTTAAAACCAGAATTTACTTGCCTTCATAAAATATAAAAACACAAAAAGAATCTTCCTTCAACCCCTAGACCTTAGTAAACATTCAATCCGGCCTTCACAGTGCTATTCCCCTAGAGAACGATAACAACCTCTGAGCCTTGCCTATACTACACTACAACAGTTAGGTACACTGCCTAAGGAGTTGTAAAACTTCGTGTAGAAGTCCCCTACGACAACCGCATCAACTCTTATCAAAGGTTACATGATAAGTCTCCTCTATTTATTGTCTTTTTGTATTAAAGACTCTTAAAGATTTAGAGTTGAATGAGTATAAGAAATGTCCATCATCAGCCTTAGCAACAAATTTGCCTAGATGGTCTTTGTGATTATGAATAAACACTGGACATCAAAATACATGAAAGTATCTAATGTCAAGGATTGTTTCTCTAAAAAATTCATACGAAGTCTTATCATGTCTTTTGACAATGATTGATCTATTATGAGAGTAGTAGTCTATTCTGACTGCTTCAGTCCAAAAGTGCTTAGAGAGTACTAAGCCATTCAGCATTGTTCTGACAGCCTCAATAAGAGTTCTATTCTTCCTTTCAGCTACACCATTCTGTACAGGTGTATAGGGAGAAGAGAATTTTTTAAAAATTCCTTTCTCATCACAAAAACTCTCAAGTTTAGAATTTTTAAACTCAATCCTATTATCAGTTCTGATTTGTTTGACTTTGACATCATTTTGGTTTTCTACCATCCTGATAAAAGACATAATCATTTTAGTTGTCTGACTCTTTTTTTTGAGAAAATAAACTCATGTGTAGCTTGAGTATCAACAATGACCAGGATGTATTTCTCATGATTTATGGACATTGGACTTACAGGTCCAAATAGATCCATATGAAGAAGATGTATGCATTTCCTGATAGAGAAGTTTTATTTAGTTTTGAATGAGGCTCTATGGTGCTTTCTCCTTCACAACATGAGCATGGTTTATCCTTTGAATAAACAGGTGAGGGAAGACCAAGAACTTTGTTTTGTTTATCTAGTTTATTAATGTTTTTTAAATTTAAGTGAGATAGCCTTTTATGCCATAGCTAGTTAACATTTTCTGAGGCTTTGCCAAAGAAGCATGCTCCATTTGGAGTTAGTGATGACATGTCAAGGACATATACATCATTTCTTCTAGGGGCTATCAACATAATTTTTTTGTTAGCATTAAAGATTTTTCTTGCTTATCATCATATTGGACAATGTATTTAGCATCACAAAGCTGACTGATGCTAATGATGTTGTACTTAAGACCATTTACAAAGGCAACTTTGGAGAAAACAATACCACCACAGTTTATTGAACCATATCCCTCAGTAATACAAGATGAGTTATCACCAAACACTACCTTGGGACCTGGTTGCTCCACATATTTTTGTAGATAACTCTTGACACTAGTCAGACTCCTAGAGCATCTACTATCCAGGTACCAGATGAGCTCCCTAATGTGTCTCTGCACAAATAATAAACTTGATTAGTTTCTTTTGTGAACCCACTTCTTTATGGGCTCTCTGACTTTTGCAGCTTGAATTTTCTCACCTCTCTTAAAATAATCAAAATCATTGTAGTTAGTGGTGGAGTGTATAGTGCTTCCACATGTATTACACCTCACACCAATTGAAGACTCACTAGACTAAGAGGACTCAACAATTGCTCCTCCTCTGACTATATTGACATGATTATATCCTAAGGTAAAATGGTCATAACTTCCACAGATTTCGCACTCAGGGTAATTTCTACAATCATCAGGTCTATGATCATTGAACCCATAGTATGTGCATGGTGAGAAAGGCTTTGCCTTTGCTTTTAGGATCTGTTTGGAAAAGATGCATACTAATAAGCCCGTGCCTTGTAGTTTTCACTTCTTTTTAGTTATGCATCATACATTTCATGATCTGAGGTCCTATGATCATCCCTTTTACACCCTTTTGCATAATCAAGCTAAAGAGAATCCTATAGTTAATCATCAGTTAATGCCTGGTTATAGTGACAGAGTTCACACTTAAGTTGTGGTTTTTGAATAGGCTTGGGCCTGAGTGACTTTGATGAGCAAGTATTCTGAACTTTGGGTTTAGAATCTTGACTTGTTTTTTATTAATCAACTGATTTGGATGACTCAGTCTTTTGAATCTTTGAATTTGATTCTTGAGTCTTTTGGTTAGAATTGACCTTTTCATCAATTAACATCTGAACAAGTTTAGTTAATTCATTTATTTTTTATTCTTGCTAAGTGTCTTTCATGCAATAGAGGATCCTATAGCAATCATCTGTTGAGTATTAGTATAGTGGCAGAGTTTACATTTAAGCTTGGTTTTTTAAATGGGCTTGGGCCTGATTGACTTAGATGAGTCAATGTTCTAAACCTTGGGTTTAGATTTCTGACTCATTTTTTATGAGTCAACTAACTTAGATGACTTAGTCTATGGAATTTTAGATTTTGGTTCTTAAGTCTTTTGGGAAGAATTGACCTTTTAATCAATCAACATCTGAACAAGCTTAGTTAATTCATTTATCTTTGATTCTTGTTTAGTGTTTTACTGGAGGAGTGATTTGCTCAGTATCACTAACACTGACAGTTCCTGAAACTCTTGCTTGAAGATTCTTTTGTTTTAGCCTTAGTATATTTCATGATACCCAAGCATGGTGTCTCTCTTTGAGAGTGCTCTTGACAGGTTAATGGCATTACCTTAGAGCTTAGAGAAGCTCCCTAAAGGATTTTTAGTAGAGGTAAAGGGGTAAAAGATTCAGATTCAGAGCCTTTTGATGACTCAGGGTCATTAGATGCCTTAGTGGGTTTCAGACACTCCTTTACAACTTGACTTTCAAGGACTATAATTCTTACAGTGTTAAATTTTGGAAGTTTGTTGTCATGGTTGTGTCTTTCAACCTATTCTTTAGATTTTGGGACCATTTCATGGTCATAATCTAGGGAGGCAGGTATGAAAAGGTATTAACCTCTTTCTTTGAGGATGATTAAGTGAGCAGTTCACCACTAAGAATTTTTTTCTTTTGGTTTGGGATTTGCTCACTGATGCATTGACTAACCTTTTTTGAGCTAGTTAGCTATTTGTCATTGACCTTTCTTTCTTTTCTTAGTTGTTCTTGAAGAGCATGATTTAACTTAGTGAGTTCAGTGTTTTGAATTTAAAAGGTGACAACATCAAGCTTTGCTTGTTTAAGAACAACTAGACTCTACACTTATTTAGTTTGTAAAATATTTTGATAATCTCTGCTCTTTAAAAAATTTAAGGTCAACATTAATATACTTGATTTGCCAATCGGCATCCTCATCCATGGAGAGAAGAATGTTTACCTTTCTCATGGTGATGTTAATTCATTCACCATTACGAGCATGATTCTTTCCCACTGAAAGTTCATCATCAGCTTGAGCCATCAGTACCTTGACTTTTGTCATCTCTTCATCATTCGAGACTTCTTCCTTAACCCAATCAAAGGTTTCTGTAACTAGGCCTTTGTTCTTTGATTGAAAGGTCTTTAGGGTCTAAGAAGTAGAGGGATTAGCCTCAAAGAGTGCAAGTTTAGCTTTCATGTTCTTATACTCAGTTTTGTAGTCCTTCCGAGTTTTGGTTCAGATTAACTACTTTGAGTTGGTTGAGAAGACTGAATAAGTTTTGGTGTAAACTTAAGTTGAAAACCTTTTGACACCAAAGAGAAATTTGACACAAGTGATTTGTAAGAAGGTTCGGACGCTTTAAAAAAAATCTCTGGCAAAATGACCTTTTTTGCCACATTTGTAACAATCAGTGTTTTCATTTGCCTTTTGACTTGAAAAATTGTTTCTTCTTTTGATAAAACGTTTAGAATTTTCCAAAAGGATTCTCTCATGAAACTCTATGTCTAAGTCTCTGAGATACTCCTCACTAGTTCTCTCATCTGCCTCATCATCAGAATTTACTTGAAAATCCTGTACAATGTTATTAGAAAAGAATGTAGTTGATATAGGAGTGGTAGAGGGAGTTGTAATGAGGGCCTTTTTGCTATCTGAGTACCTTCTTTGGATAAGGTTGTCTTCATAGATAAACCTTTCATAGATATCAGCAAGGTCAAGGGTCTGAGTATGATTGGTGTTTCTTAGTCCTTGAGAAAAGGTTAACCACTTCTCAAGAAGATTATTCACAAAACCAACATTGCTAAAGATTCACACCATCATTAGTAAGCTCATTGAGTATGGTCTTATAGCGGGTGTAGGTATGTGAGAGACTCTCAGAGGGTTTAGCTCTGAAAGTTTGATACTCAAGTTTCAGATCCATGATCCTATTTTCCTTGGTATCTGAGGGACCTTCAAAGCTGTGAACCAAGTTAGTCCATGTAGCTTTAGCTGTTTCACAGCTAATGACTGACTCCATTATGTCATCTGGTAGACATGACATAATGATGCTTTTAAGGTATTGGTCTTGAACGACCACCCTCCTCTCATCCATGGTCCATTAAAACTCAGGCTTAATAGCACCTTCAACATTTTTTGGCTGAAATGGACCATCCTTAATACATTTTATGTAGTAGGGTTCCATTCATGCTAAATAGCAAAGCATTCGCTTTTTCTAATTATTAAATTTTCCCGACGCTAGTTTGG
>BQNB010157716.1:0-15116 GCA_026074375.1 Tanacetum coccineum | reverse complement strand
GTTTTAGGGGTAATAACATGGTTGTACTTGTTTTTCTACTTTCGTAAGTCGTCAAAGAATGATGATTAAACTTGTAAAATGTGTTGAGCCTTGATAATCCAATTTGTTTTCCTTACGCGTTTTTTTAAATTTCTTTAAGTTTGATACATACCATTGTTTTAGGGGGTGTTTGTTTCAGCTTATATGTGGGCTTATGAGCTTATTTGATTTCGGCTTATATCTCATAAGCCTCAATTTTTCGGCTTATTTTGAGCCTTGTGGGCGTATATAAGTTTATCATATATACGCCCACAAGGCTCAAAATAAGCCAGAAAATTGGGGCTTATGAAATATAAGCCGAAATCAAATGCTCATAAGCACACATATAAGCCGAAACAAACACCCCCTTATAAGATTGATGGCGAGTGGAATTACATTTTGTTTAATGGTATACGATTTTCTTCTTTATGCCGTGTCAAATAATGACTCGCGACGACAACCCACTACATCTTTCTATGATAATATGATTTCAGATCTCAGTGAGCCTAGCATTGATGTTGGTTGTGGATTATTGCTTGAGTTTTGGTATCTTTGTTACATTGATGGTGTTTTCCGAAACGGCAGGTCTCATAAGTCATAGTAACATATATCATATATGTTCAGATGGTTTCAAACCATGCCATCTAAATGTATCCATTCCATGGCATAAGATCTGCCGTTTTGTAGAACGCCATAAGTGATAGTACAATGATACCTAAACGTACGCGATAGTTCTCCAAAAGTTCACGGAAAGCATGATATTTATGCTCGCTGAGAACTAAACATAGAGTTATGTAGGCCATGATGTTGGTAATACCAAACGGTTTGTCACAGAGGGTGGTTTTGGTTGTCGTCGCTAGCGAGAACACAAATAGCAACATCGGAATATGGGAGGATCGGAAGGGATTGGTAACTCTTTGCCACGTTTCGTGGAAGAAAAGACCAGTGACTCTGATACCATCATTCCATTTGCCATTAATCTTGTATTTCAAGTAATTGTAGGCTACTATCAAATCATTTGGTAGATTACAAAAGATACTATAATGCTTAGTGCTTACAGTGAAGACTATCATATATACAAAACTATTTATGGAAACTCATGTACTCCATATCAATGTCAAAGTAAGCAGCGAGTTGCAGTAACTGCTGAATCTGTAAAATGCTCTATGTTATCATCAAACATATATTGGTTAGACCTCTTGCAATATTAGCAACATGGCTTGTGCTTAACCAGTAACCATGTATTTTATCAACATGTTTGTTTGAGTATGCCGACAAATATCAAACCTCTTGCATTTACGCCATAAGAATTATTCCAACAATAATCCATCATTCAATACAGATATAGAACAGTGCTCATAGTATTTCGGCGAAAGGTGACTAGAAAGCTGGATGAGAAGCAAGGTGTTGAAAATTCATTGTCTGAACTAAATAACATATCTTAACACAGAGGTTTTGAGGCCAATGGCTGCAAATGAGGTAGAAAAGTTGGAAAAGAAAATGGGAAGCAAAATCGAGGAGGTGAGAGACACGATGCTAGATCGATTCTGTGGGGTTGACCAGAAATTGACTGCTATTGAAGAACTTTTGAGGAAGATAATGGAGGCCCAAAACCAAGTCGGAAACACAAGGGTAAAAGACACATGTAAAGGAGCAGTTGAGTCCAGTAAAGGCAAGAATAAGGAAAATAAGATGCTAATAGGGGGAGATGATGGCGCACCATTACGTGAATATGACGCAGGCAATCCCTACGGGTGGGTCGGCCTATATACTAACCCATATGGCAAAGATAATCCAGCTGGGCCAGATTTTGGTATGGGAAGGGATTTTTGCTCTCCTGTTTGGGTGGGTCAGCAGGAATCAAGTTTTCGGCAGAAAAATAGGCCCTACGAAGGTACAAGAACCCAAAGTGGCAGGGGGACGAATGGGTTTAAACAGGAGGTGGTCAAAATTAAAGAAACTGGATGGAATCGAAAGAAATCTGAACATAATGGTGAAATTATTGTCAAAACGGGTCAAGATAAAGTCTTCAAAGATTCTTCAAAGGGAAAAAAAAAATCTTGTGTGGATTCGTCGGGTTCATGGGATAAATTGGCAGATAAAACTAATGTTTCGCTACAAAGTTCTGCAAAGCCCGATCCGTGGGGTAAGAAAGATTCTTGTTCATGGGCTAAAGAAGTAGACAATGAAAGAAATGGTAATTGTGGCTCTGTGGAAAAAGTTGAGGGGTCAAATTGGGATGGGAAAGTGAATGGAAAAACTAATTCGAATGATGGTTGGGGTAAAAAAGCCGACCATCAATCTCAGGCACATAATGGTGAAAATATTGTCAAAACGGGTCAAGATGAAGTCTTCAAAGATTCTTCAAAGGGAACAAAAAAATCGTGTGTGGATTCGTCGGGTTCATGGGATAAGTTGGCAAATAAAACTAATGTTTCGCTACAAAGTTCTGCAAAGCCCGATCCGTGGGGTAAGAAAGATTCTCGTTCATGGGATAAAGAAGTAGACAATGAAAGAAATGGTAATTGTGGCTCTGTGGAAAAAGTTGAGGGGTCAAATTGGGATGAGAAAGTGAATGGAAAAACTAATTCGAATGATGGTTGGGGTAAAAAAGCCGACCATCAATCTCAGGCACATAATGGTGAAAATATTGTCAAAACGGGTCAAGATGAAGTCTTCAAAGATTCTTCAAAGGGAACAAAAAAATCTTGTGTGGATTCATCAGGTTCATGGGATAAATTGGCAGATAAAACTAATGTTTCACTACAAGATTCTGCAAAACCCAATCCGCGGGGTAAGAAAGACTCTCGCTCATGGGCTCAAGAAGTAGACGATGAAAGAAATGGCAATTGTGGCTCTGTGGAATTTGGTAAAGGCCGGGAAAAAGTGGAGGGGTCAAATTGGGATGAGAAAGTGAATGGAAAAACTAATTCAAATGATGGTTGGTGTAAAAAAGCCGACCATCAATCTCAGGCACGAGGATCATGGGGATGGAAAAGAAAACGGCCTAGTAGCCCGACTGGAGGCCCAAATGATGATTCTAGATATAGCGGGCCGCTTACTGCAACAAAACAACCTTTGGATATCTTCACGTCCGATGAGCAAGAAATTCTTACCGAAATTGAACCTATAATGATATCGATCAAAAGAATTTTGAATCAGGAAGGGTAGTCTCTATAACCCATTGCTAAGTGTCGTTGGGCAGGTCGGGGGGATTCGGTAGCTGCTCAAAATGGCTAATTTTTTTTACAGGCTGGGTTGGCTCGAATATTTTGTCCAAACATTTTTACCTAATAATTTTGTTTTTAGGAGGTTTATGACATTGTGAAATAAAAATACATATTGACTCAACTTTCATTCAGGCCAAGTATTTTGATCTTGCCTGTTTGGTCCGTTCGAGATTTAACATAGCCGAAATTACCAATTCAAATATAAATTGGTTGACGAAAAGTAGATTATGGAACATGAATTCTAGTTCTGATTGGGCACTTACTTTATGAAGGTACAATGATGGTGATCCTTTGTCTGCTGATGATCAAACTTGCATCATTGATCACGTATTCAATCACCACCCAAACAAAGATCAGAAAATGGGTGCTGGAATCGATTATGTCATGGTAAACCTGCAACTTATTTTGTTTCTTTTAGCCCTTGTTTTTCATCATTTATCCTTCAACACATAAGCGACTAGCATTGATGTTAGGATGTCATTTTGTGGTTTATGAAAACACAAAAATGACAAAGTACCTTGTATTATGTGAATTTGTTTTTTTTTCTTTGATATACTTAATAATTCACATTGTAGGTCGCCAAACATAAGAATTTCCCAGACTCTCGGTGTTTGTACGTTGTATCCACAGATGGACGTAAAGAAGACTTTTCCTACATTAAGTGTCTTCAAAATTTCGTAACAAGAAAGTATCCCGACAAAGGGGATGAATTTATATCCAAATATTTGAAAAAACCCCGCCCCCGTCATCGACCTCTTCGGGATATGGATGATGGCTCCGTTGTTGGAGAAACGGGGAGGCCCAGTTTTCAATCAGGATGGAACCGTGAGCCCATTGTAGCAGCATATGGAGCTGGAACAAGGAATCAATCATGGCACCATACAAGAGTGAGCCAAGTGGGTCCTGTTGAGACGAAGCAGGATCTAGACTGGCGACAGATGGCAGCACCCCGATGGGGATCCTAAATTTCATTTGGAACTTTTGGCTGTTTATTTTGCCGAATCATCAAGTGTTGGTGTATGCAGTCATGCAGATGCATACATTTTGTTTATCAATAGTTAGAGCAGATGGAATTGACTCATTTAACTACAGTATTAATAATGGATCAATAGGGGTTCATAAACAAGTCTCACACTAAATTAACAAAAATCTCGATAAGGGATCACACCCATCTATCGGCATGAAAATATCGGTATGTCAAAATTACAGTGGTAGTTGAAATTACATTTCAAGTTGTGCATTGTAGGTCAACCAACATGGATCTTCACTTGATAGGCAAAATTCTACATTTGAACATGGTCCCAATCAATTGGTTCATCATATTCCGAGTGTAGGAGCTTGTTACGACCCAGCTTGCTCATCACCGACATACCTGAAGACAATACAAAGCACAAGCAATAGCGTCACATTTACAAGCAGGATAATAAACCATAGTAAGAAAGGTTGTAGGAGATTGTGTGCTAAAATGGTTTTATTGTATTCAGTTGTAGTAACCATAGTTATAACAAATTGAAATGGGAAGATACCTTCAACTACTTTATAAAGAGCAGACCACCATCGTTCCTTGGGGACCTGTGATCGTTCAAGTGACTCGTCAATATCTTTATTATGTTCCCCTTTCAGGACTCTCTGAAGAGTTACAACCGCATCTTTTGTTTTCTTGACGATACTATTATTATCATCTTCAATTCCCATATTCACGAGGTCATTTGAAGATGAAGTGAGGTTAGCAGCAAGTGCAAATTGGGCGGCATCCGCCCACCGTGAAGAGGCGAGCCACCTCCTCTGACCATCTATTGCCGCCTTCTCTGTCCTATCTCCTTCTGCGCCAAATGCTAAGTTACGTAAATATTGTGCATTTACAGCCCCTGTACTTTGAATCATTTTTGAAAAAGCACTGCCTTCGTCTTCCAAAAGTTTCACTGGGGCATCATACTCAACAACCTGGAATTATAATAGCAAATAACTTCTCTTTCAGTATTGCATAGAAATGATGGTTTTTCAATATTGGATGATTTTTTAACTTTTTTGGCAAACGACTCTATTTGCATGCCATTACCTGACCAGCATCAAGCAGAAGAATACGGTCACAATCAATAATGGTATTGAGACGGTGAGCAATGATGATCATAGTACACGACTTGAATTCTTCACGGATGGTTTTTTGGATAAGCGCATCTGTTCCAACATCAACAGCAGCAGTCGCTTCATCAAGTACAAGAATCTTTGATCTTCTAAGCAATGCACGTGAAAGACTTAATAACTGTCGTTGTCCAACACTGAAGTTCTCTCCAGCCTCTGAGACCTTTGTTACAAGAAATAGAAAATAAAAACAAGTCAATGGAACTTAATCAATAAACAGTTTGATTAATAGTTTGAAACAGATGCAAGAAAAAGTTAATGAACGCGTACCTCGGCATCTAAGCCCAAAGGATTCCTCCTGATGACATCTTTTAGATGGGCCCTCTCTAAAGATTCCCAAAGATCTGCATCGTTGTGCTCGTTGAAGGGATCAAGATTAAATCTCACCGTACCTATACAAAACAATTATTACATATCAAGAAAACAAACTAATCATTCGGCCAGTTTCCCTTTAAGCTAATTTAAGGTGACAATAACAGGTTAAAATGGTTCGGGTGCATGGGGAAGGTTTACCGAAATGATTACAGAAATCGTAATGTTTTAATACCAGTCTACTTTGCTAACGAAATAATAGGTCTTATGCATTAAACAACCCCTCTGGGCGACTTTAGACTATTCGACCCGCTCACTTGATGCGTTTCCTTTAAGCAAATTCATGTATTTACTCGTTTATCCCGTTAGAAATAAGCCAAATTACGAAATTGACTCATTCATAAGTAGAATAAGTAGCAGTGATATTATTTAATTGCAGCTTTGATGTACCTGAGAAAAGAACAGGTGCTTGAGGTATAATACCAAGAACCTTACGAAGATCAGTCAACCCAAATTTTGCGATATCACAATTATCAACAATAATTCTTCCACTTTCCAATTCAACGATCCTAAATAAAGCATTAAGCATACTAGATTTTCCTGCACCAGTTCTTCCAACTATTCCAATCTTATCACTTGGTTGAATCAAAAAATTCAGACCATGAAGCACTGGAGGAAGTTCAGGTCTATATCTCAAAACAACGTCTTCAAATTTTATAGAGCCCGATGAAGGCCATCCAGGTGGTGGGCGGTTATCGTCAATAACAGAAGGAGCTTCAGAAGGTAATTCAATATAAGTACCAACACGTTCAACAGCGTTTAAACTGTTTTCAGCTAAACTTGCGAGTCTAAGAACAGTAGTCAACAAAGTTGTGATATTTAATGCATAACTTAGCAGTAAACCCACTGTGGATGCAAATGCCTCTTGATTTCTTGCTTTCCCGTTTTGCATAACAGCAAAAGTTGCAGTTAACCAAATCATGAGACCGCCAACGGTTTCTAAACGAATTGCAAGCCAACGGTTTGCACTCATGTTGACTAATGTGAACCTGATATTATTGTCCATAGAATTTCCGTTAATCTTAGCCATTCGATCGTAGGCTTTGTATGCACGAATGGTGGATAGACCATTTAGTGCTTCCCCAAATTGTGCATACACTGGGGATCTGGTAACTGAATCCAGTCGCTTTACTTCACGGGCAGTGCTCTGAAGAATTTGATAACAGATTAAATAAAGATAAGAAAAATAAAGAAGGATCTAACACAAGATAAATGTAAATTTACACATATATGTAAAGGCCGTTTTTTTGACCCATTTGCGTATGAATGGGTCTATCTGGGTTGAATCTTATCTCAAAGGAGCCAAATTAAAATATTTAGTTTTAAGTCACCAAAAGTCTATTTTTGATAGTGTTTATGGGTCAAGCCAATCAGCCATTCTTTTTCCACCCGTACTATATAAATGACAAGTTACAGGCATGCCCCATTTTAGCCCGTTACCCAACTTGCCACATCTACATGTGGACTTTAAAACATGAAAATATCTTTAAATGTATAAATTTAAAGCTGACATACCTGATAATAAATATAAGCTGCATAGAAGAGCAACAAAAGTGGCAATATAGCCCAAAGGGACATGGTGCTCAATAATCCAATTAGAACAAAGGTTGACAACAGCTGCGAGAATTGGTCCAAAAACAAGTTCACATACGTGGCAACAATTCGATCTATGTCACCTATATCTTTTGCAAATCTATTAATGATACGTCCAAGTGGATTGGTGTGGAAAAAGACCATAGGAGCCCTTAATATGGAGTTAAGCATAGCATTGTGCAACCTTCTAGCTGCATAAAGACTTGTCATGATCAACCAATAAGAATTTCCCAAAGTCACCAAAACCTGGAAACCAATAAGTAAATCCTTTAGTTTATATTCATTACTAAAGGGAACATGAGTACATGACTTTTAAAAAGACTTAAAAACGTACTTGACAAAGCGATAGAAGTGCATAGATAATATTATAGAATAGCGGGCTGTAGACTTTTGGAGTGCTTTCATCTGTCCAGAAACTTAACCATGTGCTACTCAATATTCTTAGAGTTTCTGTTGCAAAATAACACCCAAATAGTATAACGATAACCCACCAGCCTCCTAATGCATCTTTGTACCTGAAAATAACAAACACTCAAAATAGTAAAGTACATAGATAGTTTGTTTTCTCCATTGACACAAAAAGTTCTGTTTCTAAAACGTAAACAGTTGTAAGTTAAAAAATATCATCACTTAATTGTTAAAGATCAATACTATTAAAGTGATAAATTTTTTGGAATTTATTAATTCTATACAGAAGTAACTTTATTACTTAGGAGACCTGCAACCAATAAGCGAAGATATATGTGTTTAAGATATATATACTATATAGTAATCGATTTATTTAATTTGAAAATTATTAATAAAAAGTTCAAAGAATAATTAGCTGAACATATGATGCCCAATGAAAATAAATTCAAACTCAAACTTTTACCTCTTCAAAACATTGAAGCCGACAACACCTGTTTCCCGTTCTTCTTGCTTAATAAGTACAGATTTGGTTTCTTTCTTTTTATCAGCCTCTTTAGCTAATTCACCATGGGTAACGGGTTTTGATGCCTTTATATCAGCTTCACCTACCTCTTCTTTTTCCTCCACATATTCTTCCATTTTTCCTGCATTTTCCATCAATTTCTGGAAGAGTACGCCATTCTGTGAGAGTTCCTCATAAGATCCCTCCTCTTTCACCATGCCTTCATGAACCAATAGGATCCTATCCACTTGTGAAAGAAAATGTAGCTGGTTTGTAACTAGAACCCGTGTTTTTCCATTTAATTCTTCTTTGACACATTTCTCAAACACCTGGAATTTAAAATATATATTCATATTCCACACTAAACCACCTCAAGATGAATGCTAAAAAAGTGATGATGAAGGAATACATGGGGGTGTTTGGATGTGTGTTTGAGTTTTAGCCACAATAATCAGTGAAATGCACATCCAAATAAGACCGTTTCTGTAACAAATGAAAATAATTTTTTTTTCCATATTTAATACTTTTAGGCAAATCAGCCTATTAAGATACACTACGGTGAACATAACTTTCTATATTTAAAGTTTTGTAAGTTAAAAAAAAAGATACTTTGCAATCAGGTTAAGGAGCCAAAGACCATTTATACGGTTTTGGTATTAGTCAATGACAAAAGGGTTAATTACGTATGGTCAACAGAAATGTAGAAGTATAGCGGATGTCTACTCTGAAGATAGGATATATATGCATATGTAAATGTTCATTTATATGCACTTAAATTTGTTAATCCAGTATACTAATTCTTCATGATTGCTAATATTTAAGTAAAAAGGTCTAATGGTATTTTTACCTGTCTAGCCACATGAGCATCAAGAGCACTCAAAGGATCATCAAACACATATACGTCTGAATTGGAGTAAACAGCTCTAGCCATGGAAACTCTTTGCTTTTGCCCCCCACTAATATTCACACCTCTTTCACCAATCTCAGTAAGATCACCACCCTACCATAAGAGCATCAAATATATAATTTACATTGAGATATGGCGTGACTGTGATAGGTGCTCAAACTTTTATGAAATATAACAATACTTACTGGAAGCAAGTCCAAGTCAT
This sequence comes from Tanacetum coccineum, assembly GCA_026074375.1. Classification (NCBI taxonomy): domain Eukaryota; kingdom Viridiplantae; phylum Streptophyta; class Magnoliopsida; order Asterales; family Asteraceae; genus Tanacetum; species Tanacetum coccineum. The sequence goes on along the minus strand of BQNB010157716.1, from coordinate 5,739 downwards.
GGTGCAATGCAGTTACATCTATTGTCTTCTCGTACTTAGCAGGTTCAAAGGCGGATCCAAACAATATGTTGTCACGGACCTACAAATGAAGATAATTAACCTCACTATCATTTTAAATATTCATTAACAACTAGAAACTCATACTAGAACGTCATAAAGGTGGTAAAATGGGTGGGCCGACAACGAGTCAAAATGGGTAATGTGGTACGGGTAGAAACGAGCCAGTTCTGGTTGACCAGATACGGTTTTTATACAGCTTATTCGTATATTTATTTATTCTGCAATGCCAACTCACACGCCCTAACCTAGACCTATGTCCCAAGTGGGTCGAGAATTCGGTGTTTTAAAGATGATTAGAAGAAAAATATTGTTACAAAAATGATCTAATTTTCTTAAATTAATTTTCATGAATACGAAATTCAACTAATATGTTGAAGTTGACAAAAAAAAGGATGCCTTGACGCCTTGACATACCGTTGCATTAAAAATCCAAGAGACTTGTGGGACATAAGCAACTGATCCTCTCATAACAACATGTGCATCACTAACAGGAGGAAGTTCTCCAAGCATAGCAGATATAAGCGACGTCTTCCCCTCCCCTGTACTTCCAACGATTGCGACCAAACTACCCGTCGGGATATCTAAGTTAATATTTGTCAGTGTCGGTTTATCTGCCTGCAAACACGAAACGAGAAGCATTAGATAAGCATAAAAAATCAACATCACATGGAATAATTTACTTGAAAGTCAGCCATTGGTTGTATATATACATTATACAAGATTGGTCAAGATAGAAATTAAACTAAACCATATCTTTTTACTTTACACTAGCGGGCGGGTACCCTGAAATTAAAAATCTTCGGTGAGAAATGTTTTCGAGTTTTATGTTTCCTGACACAATAACTTTACGGATGATGACAATTTTAGGTTTGAACAGAAATAAGCGCTATCAAACTAACTCATATAAAAACTATAGATTACCTCGTGATGTTGCGGCAATACATAGGCGGTAGTTAGTAATATTATGGAGGTATGAGGTCAAATTGGTTGACAGTGGCATATAATCGTAAGTGAGTAGGAGACAATGTCAATTCATTACATTTATACGGTATAAAAATATACACCTATTAATCACTAAAAATGAAATTTTATTTCAGATTGTTTGCACCAGTTTTAAAAAGTAGATCTGCATTATGTCAAGAAAAATTAGTTCTACAGATATACATCCTTTAAAGTTTGTTTTTCTTGTTTTTGTTCTTGCGGTTGATTTCTTCCGAAAATTTCAAAAGGCGTCTTGATTGGTTCTCGGTGGCACTCTTACGATTAAATCATATTTTTCGAACTATGTAACTCGTTCTAACAATTTACAATTCTATCGATTTGTTTGTGTTTTTAGCATAAAAAAAGTATACAGATTCAAAACAAATATTTAATGAGGTATTGAAATGTTGTGGAAGATAATTTAATTCAAGCGTTTGTAGATATAGATATATGAAAATAGGAATATGAAAACAAGACCTTCGAATCCCATGAAAAGTTTCCATTCCTAATTGATATAGCTGGAAGCCCTGGTTCAAGAGGTGGATTTGGAAGAAGAAGTCTTTCATCAGCTAACAGTAGGTCTTCGAGACGTTTCAAGGACACATTAGCATTTACAACCTGCAAATAGACTTATTTAAAACATGAAAAACATAGAATATAGCTTTGTAGCTTGCTATACCAAAAGAGTAAATCAATTGACTATTGCACAAAACCTGACTAATCATATCTGGAAGCATGAAGAGCGGAAAACGTAATACAGCAAACAATGAGAGTGATGTGAAGGCTTTAGCAGGGGTCAACTCTCCTCCAAGTAATGTGAACATCCCAAATGAAACCACAGTTACCACCACTGGAATAGTATTTAATAGAAAAGTATTCAACTGCAAAACAGACATCAACAGTAACTGAGACCGTACAAAATCTGTAGAAAAAAGTAGAAAGAATTAAAAAATAAAAAATAAACCTACCGCTCCTAGCATTTGTACTTTCCGAAACCAGGACAACTCCTCATTTCGAACGCCTTGAACCTTATCTCGGAAACTATTTTCCCAAGCATAGCATCTGAAACACAATAACATGGAATAAAAATGATGTCATTTATCAGCATTCGTTATTAGTAAAAGCTAGTAAAATTTAGAAAGTAAAATGAAAATATATAAAGAAGGAAAGAGACAGTACTTAACAGTGTCCATGGCTGCTAAGATTTCATTCATGAGACCAATTCTCTTGTCAGTACGCTGCAGTCCTTCCTTGGACATTTTTTGCATTCTACTGATAACCAAAGTCTGTTTCCAAAAAATAAACATTGTTTTGCATGAGTATCACATATCTAATAAGACTTTTGTAATTATGCGTAATTAATGTTGTGAATGTCATGGTACCTGTAGGGAGAACATGAGAACTAGCAATAATGCACCAAGGAGTGAAGCGATGCCCAGTTGTTGGTACAGAAGAACCAAAGCAAGAATGATACGGAAAGGGGCTGACCACAAAGTGTGAAGTGACTGGCATACATTCTGTCAAGAAGATTAAAATAAAATAAGCTATTGAACTAATTGGAAACATAAACGCCCTTTACATTCGATGGTCCCTTTTTCTTATTAACGCGTCGTTTGAATTAAAAAAATAGTCCAACAGGAGATGGATTAAATGTTGACAAAAGTGCATCTTTTATGCATGAGACGTTTTAAATCATTTTATCAAAAGGTTATATTATTATTGAAATAACATTATTCTTGTATTTATAATAGCTCACTAATTGTGATAACAAAATTGGATGAAATTTTAAAGGGTCAACTCGACCAACCCCTTTTGATCTGTACAAAAATATGGACGTTTTGAAACGTTAACTGACCCACCAATTTTGTCAACTCTACTTTCAATGAAGCAAACAACAGCTTTCAATATAGCTTTCATGCTTAAAAACAGAGATTATCATACTGCTTGTAATTAAGGTTACCAAATACATGACCCTAATAGACATTAATACAAATATGACATGCCTGGAGTGATTCAGAATCGGTTGTCATCAAGTTGGTTATCTTCCCAGATTGAATTTTTCTGCGACTCTCGTTAGTTAGCCTTAAAGTCTTCCGGAAAACTGCAGCAATCTATAAGAAACCATAGGTTCATATAGGTGTACCGAGACGGTGTCCAAACATCCAATAAAAAGCAAGAAAGAAAAATAGCACTAATGACACTTCTGGTTGATAAAATTATGGCATGAAATGATAGAACTTTATGTTCTATATCAAACAAGCAAATATTGCACTTGAGTCCAATAACTACCAAAGTTGACCGAAGGCGGTATCCGACACGCATGACATTCTGAAAATACTGAGCCTCGAACAAGACGCCGAGTACCTAAATAGCCAAAATAACTTATCTTAAAAACTTTGAATTAAGTAAAACCATTTAATAGAAACAGTTATTTGTTAGTGTTGGCATTAGCATAGAATCTGATGCCTTAAAGAATAGAGAACAATAAAAAAAGGAGATTTTACCACTCCAACGAAAATTGAGAATGCATAGATGTAACCAGTTTGAGCTGGACCGCGTTCTTGCATAGACTGTAAATTACAAACAGTTAGAATAGAAAAAGAAGACTAACAAATCTTAACTGAATATGTCCAGAAATAGCACACTCACCAATAACAGCTGGTTCAAGATCAGAGGCCCAACAAACTGAGAAAGATCATTGCCAATCTAAAAAACAAAACAAAAGTCAATATTCATGAGATTATCAGAATCTTTCTATCGTGGTTTTCTGTTAACCAGTCAACAATGATGATGTTTTTTAAAAGCCAGTAACACGTAGATTCACATGCTAAAACCGATGATCTTAAAGCTGAAATATTCATTATATACCTTCCAAAAGCCTCCCCACCAAAACCTGTAACCAAATAAACGCCATATATTCAGATTTTTTCATCCACAAACCATCCTAAATTTTTTAGAAAGCATGTCATTATACAAACCTTCCTCCAAGACTACGATGTAAAGCCCTTAAAAGCCATGGTTTAGGTTTACGGACCTCTTCTTGCCAATACATTTGGAATCTGAAAAGGGAAGATGTAATCCTTATTGAGCTCAAATGAAGTGCATAAGAATAATTTACATTACCAATTTCATATATCATGTTGCTTAGAAAAATAAATATGTACGCAGAAACAATAACATGCCTGCTGTTTAGTGTTTCTGTCGTATCCCAGTCGTCCAGTTTCCATATATCCTTCTCTGTAAGAGGTCTCTTGTATCCTAAAAACATGAGTGGATCCATCCAAGAGAAGAAGATACCTAAAAAAAACAAGAAATATATCAATAATAGATACAATAAAGTATACATGTTATAATTAATATTCAAGGATATACAAATAATATCAATAAAAGGTTACAATATCTTTCATATATCAGAGCCTTGAGCAAATTAAACTAGTAGCACTTACTAGATATAATGTTGGTACGCCTCTCAGGACAAATTTGCTCTCCGTCAGCAAGTGGTTCATATTCTGCATCATCTAGAGACTCTTCGCTTATTGGGGTATAGCCCGGATAAGGATCCAAAGTGGGAAGATAGAAAATCAAACATAGCCCAAACAGAACCTACATCACAAGAGAAGAAAAATATTATATATTTATGTTGTTAAACCGTCCAAAAATACTTATATTATAATGTATTGATGTTAATTAAAACTTAAATAACAATATGATAGTAGCACTTAAGTTATACAGGTGAGATTTGTAATTTTTAAAAGGTAATGACAATTCGAATTACATTTAATCATGCTGCAAGTATCACTGCTGAAGCCATTAAAATATATTTGAATTCATTATTAGTTTGCAATAACAATCCAAAGAAGCAAAAGGTGTTAGTAAGTAGAGTTATAGCATGTTGTTTGACGTGCATCTCGTTTAAGTATAAGCATACGAGTTCATTTATCAATGTTATCAGCATGAGATACACCAAGGCCAAATTTGCAACTCATAATGAGGCACGCTGAGGAAATATCTATTTGGATTAGAGATAAGGTATAATATATGCATACGACACGGAATTATAAGTGTTCTAATCGTATACATACACTTTACTACTTGCTTGTGCAAGTGGAGTTACCGCTAGTCTACGTAAAAAACTAACAAAGTACAATTAAGTAAGTTTGGTAGTACATTAGTTGGAGTTATAATACAAAAAGGACAAACTAATTAGCAGGAGAAATGTCTAACCTGGACGGCAACCTCACTGATAAAGATATACAGTACATCTCTGCAAGAAACAAGTTCAATCATAAATCAATAAGTCCACCTATTACAAAGTTGTATAAATATTTTCTAGAAGGAATAGGATTCACTCAATAAATTTACGTTTATTTGCAGTTTAGATCTCACTGCAAGATCTCAAAGTTCACACACACATATATAGCATCTTAATATCAAAACACGATGTAAACTCAAGTGGTATAAAAACATACTTGGTGTAAAATTTGCTGACAGAAAGCACAAGATTGAACAGCACCGCATCCCCTAGCAAAGTATAAATGACAGCGAACCTCACAAACCAACGAACTTCACAGACATAAACCATTGTTTCGAGACCGATCATGACCAGCATACAGATCCAAGTAAATGTCTTAAGAGCTAGGGTAACAACCTGCAATAATACATGAATATCAAAACCCATAGTAAGAATTGGAACAAAGC